>JAOTRH010071376.1:0-17848 GCA_034768845.1 Heliamphora exappendiculata | reverse complement strand
TGTTTTAAAATAAAAGCATTAATTAATTAGTTGATACTTATGGTCTTGTACCAATTGGCCACGCCACCTATTAAATGGTGGATTAGTTGACCAGATCAAGCTATATATTGATTTTTTCTTATTTTTTTAACAATATTGTTAGGGTTTAAAATTTTACTTTTTCAATATTTAATTCATTGAAAAATACTGAGAATGGGACATATTGTTCTTTTTGGTTTATGATTCATTTCGTACAAATTTAGAGCTGACATTATTGGCAATGAGTGGAATGATTTTAGAATATGATCAAACTCGGTCGAATTTAATTGTAACAAAATTATATATTTGTACTTTTTTTGGTAAAAGTAATTGGGAGTGTTTGGAATTACTGAAACTAGTAGCAGCTTGTAATCGAAATTGTAAGTGTTTTGTGAAGATTATAACTTGTAGTTAAAATAGAAAAAAAAGTAGTTAAAATTTATAAGAGAAATTGTAGGTATTTAGAGAAGATTATAACTTATAACTAAAATTAGTAATGAAAAACTAAAAGTTAGACCAAGAAACTTAGCCAAACACCCCTATTGTATCAATAGATTAAAAGTTTTTCTAGTTATGATTTGATAGAAGTTTTGTTTTGTTTTTGGTTTAATAGAAAAATTATTAGTCATTTGTGTGTTAAGTTTTAGAGTTCTTGTTTAACCAATTCATTAGAAAAAATTCAATCGAGTTCTATTTGTTGATTTGAGCTGTATTCGTCTAGAATTTTAAATAACTTAGATAATAATTTGATGGTGTCTTCGTAAGAAAAAGTTTCAATTCCAAAAGTTTAGACTAACAGATTTCAAGTTGATTCAAAGTATATAGTTGCCAACAATTTAAGTACTTAAATGGTCAAATTCAACGCTGGAGCAATTAGGCGGTTATGAGTTTTTATCCTACTTGCGTTCCACGCATTTTGAAAAGTTTTTAAATTGATTAGATTCACGCAAAATAAGAAATAGTTACCTATTATACCTCTTAGGGCCCTATTTTATATAAAGGATAAACTACTATACATAGGTGGCTTGAGAAGTTTTAAAGGCACTGAGATTATAAAGAAAATTCTAGCCAGTGGCTATAGAGAATTAATTGGTGACTCCTTGAAGTGAAAACTCTGAATTGAAAGTTCAAAAATCAAGTCCTTTGGATAATTCAATTTAAAAGGCATAATAGATTCCATGGTATGGTGTGGTGATCAAGAGAGAAAACAGTGTACAAAGATTTGGCAAATTCAACTAATTAGATTGTTTGGTTGTGGATATATTTAGCAGATTCAGTAAGTTAGCTTTTGTAACTATTCAAAATGTATCATACTTAATTCACTTGATTAGTCCCTTAGTTTTTACCAAAATCGGAGTATTTTACAAAAAAATAAAAAAGAATCATGTCTCCATTTTATATTATGTTGATTTTATCATTTGCAATCTCTATTTAATTCACAGTTAAAATTATTTTACCGCTTCAAGGGCACATGATGTTTTAGTGTAAAAATTAGTTGTCACATTATCTCATAGAACTGGTGGAATTTTAGTTAGTGAGGGACTCCATCTATAATAATAATAATAATAATAATAATAATAATCCATTTTTAGTTCGTGAAGGACTACTCCATCTAAAAAAAAACAATCCTGAAGTTGCCACTACTTGCACGCAACCACCTGTCCAACAACATTGAGTTCTAAGATTCTCTATATATTTTCCTTTCTTTTTCCCTACATTTTCTCAGCATCCAAATGACGTACCAACTTTCTGCAACTTTATTTTACCCCATATCTATTAGGTACTTAACTACTTATTCAGAATGACCAGCTTTTGATGGCACTTCTCTTTGCACTTGAAGAATATGGATTGAAATTAGTAATTGAAGGATGTGCACTTATAGTCTATGTTTGGCTTAATTTTTTTGAAAAAAATTTTATTTAAAAGTTTTTTAAAAAGTTTACTTATTTGATTTCAATTGACTTTTTTTTACATGTTTTTATATATATATATTTTTTAAAGTAGTCAAAAAATCAAAAAATTTTTTAAAAAATTAGCCCAAACACAAACTTAGTACAATATAATTTCCAATTTAGGGTAATATAACCTATATATGATTAGAAAATCTAATTTAAAAGTGTACTACTCAACAATGTTGATGAACATGAGCTCAACCCAAACTCAACTAATTGAACCATTCTAAACTCAAAATAACAAATAATTATTCAATACTTTTTAACAATGTTTTATTAAAATTATTAAATGACATATTTTTGCATATTAAATAAAATATAAACAAAAAAATGTTGAACCCCATTAAGTACATTAAGAATTGTGAAGTTTGAGCACTAATTAAACTTGCTCCATAAACATTAATTGAATAACTGTTCCAAAATAATCATGTTTGAGCTACATATATCTTGATTGGGTCTCCATTAAGTAAGGCCTCCGTAAAGAGTAATTATTCAATAGTTCTGGAGTATTAATTTGTGTGGAGTTTGATAAGTACTATACACAAAGTGGTCACGAGTATGTTTAAGGTATTCTTAGTATTTTTTACAAACTTGTAACCCTATGTATATATAACTGAAAAAGATTCGAATGTAACATATTTATTGATTCGTCATAGTGAAACTCTGCAACAACTATACACATAGTGTTCATTGGGTAAACTACGCATTATGTGTATTATTTTGTTCTTTGTTCTTTTTTCTAATTTAGTCTTTCATTGATCCTGCCTAAATTTTGTTATCACCCTAACATGGAGTACCAGCATAGTGCATGTCTACGTGATTTTCTTTAACAATAATGTTGCAAAAAATAATTCGAGGAACAATGTTAGCCCTACATTTATTTATTAGATAAGAGAAAAGAGTAACGCACTTAGTATATTTTAAATTAATCCTATATTTATTTATTAGATAAGAGAAAAGAGTGACGCACTTAGTATATATCGAATATTTTCATCAGTTAAAACTAATATGACTCCAAAAGTCAGTTTATTTGAAGGATATAGAATTCAGATTGGAGATGAAATCCAATGAATACAACAAATCCACTATTTGGCTATAAAATATTCCATATACAAATAAAGTATATGAAATATTTTAGTAATATATATCTAAAGTTATATACTTCATATTTTATATCTATTTATATATTTAAAAATATTTTACATCTATTAATTTATCTCCGAACAATTAAACAGATTTAAAAAGCAGCCATATTTTGATGGAGACATCGTAGCACAATAAGCTCCACTATTTGTGCGGCCTCCTGCTATAAACAAGTATTTAATTTCTTATCATATACTAAACCAAATTAATTAAATGTAAGATAATTAATTGTCAAACGATTCGAGCTCAAAACTTTATAGATTAACATACTCATATATTTAGGCCTTTTAATTAATTTCTGTGCCGAGATTCATGTCTGCGCGTGGAACCTTCTAAACCTTGTGCCATGGCCATTTTATATTCGATGCGGGATAACCAATGGGGGTTTGGGATTAATTTATTCTCAATTGGGGTTAGGTTTACATCAATAAGTTGGCTCTAATTAGAGAATTGTTAAACTTAGGCACTGTTTGGTTGCAATTTTTATTTTCATTTTTTTAAAAAAAATTCTCTGAAAATAGATAAAATGTATTTATTAGCAATTTTCAGAAGTCTATTTCTAGAAATTTGAGTTAATAAGGGAGCTAAAAACTAAAAATTTTAAAAACGATTTAAAAGTGTTTTCTCTCTCTTCTCTTTCTCCTTATACTTGATGCATTGAGAAATAATTTTTAGCTTTAGCAACCAAACACAATTCTTTTTTCAAAATATTCTAAAAATTCTTTTTAAATATAATTTTTAAAAAATACAACCAAACGATAGATTTTTCTATTTTTGATTGGCAATACGTGAGGATCTCGTCATATATAACGGGAGTGTTTTTTAAAAATTAAAACTTAATTTTTAAGTAATAATTCAGCAAAAAATTTAAAAATTCCAAGGGATGTTCTTCTTTTAGTTTATAACTTTTGATTCTAAATAAAAATAATATAATTATATACGTTGTTTGAAAAGTTTACAATTATAATAAATATTTATAACTTATGGTTAAAGTTACAATCATATTTTTTTATTTATAATTTATAAATTCGTAACATAATATGTGTAAATAATCAAATTAATAATATATATATATATATATAAAGTAGCCATTTTCCAATTCTTTGATTGCATCGTTGTATGAGGTAAGTGGATTTGGTTTCTATAGCTTTAACAATTAAAGTGGGATTAATTGCAAGGGCCCAAAATGAAAATACCTTTTCTTTGGTGAGCGGCGCAGAATACCTCTCCATGTTCCCTCTTAACCTTCCTTTCTTTCTTTTTTTTTTTTTTTTTTAATTTTTATTTATTTGTTTCTTTTTTCAATTTTGAATTTGTAAAAAAAAGAGAAAATAAAAAACAATATAATTACTTTTTTTTTTTTTATAAAAACTTTACGTAATAAATAAATTCAATTGTAATAACACATTTAAAATGTGTTATGCTTAATCACGGTACCATCCCCATTTCCATAATTTTCTCCGTCTTTTCGTTCACAAAATTGGAAGAAAAAGAGTAGGCTTGAGCAAAGATCTGGTACACCTATCTATGTCTACGTTCATTTGTGCATAGTGAATCAACTGTAACCAAGTGAAAATCAGAGTTATCTGATTGGTGGTAGCTAATGGGATTACTTAAAATTGTAACTTATAATTTTTCATTACTAATTTTAGTAATAAATTATAATTTATTTAAACACTCAATTTTTTAATCTATTATTAGTTATAATTACTTTTCTTTTATAAAGAACTAATTTCAGTTATAAATTAGTATTTTTTTCACACACTCATAACTAGTTTCTACTCTAAGTTATAATTATTATTTTTTTAATTATAATTTATAAGCAATTTTTTTTAACAATATCAAACCCGCTGAAAAAAAAAAGAATGCATAAATTTAATGTTTCATCATTATTACATAAATAATCGCATATTAATAAGTATAGTTGATTTACATCTAACAGTTGATATATATAACCCACAATATTTTTGAATATGTATAATTTATGTGGTATGATATGCATTATTTATAGAATCTTTAAATATCTAAAGTACCTAACCGTTAATATAAAAGCAACAAATTGATACGAACCACAGGTATCGTAGAGAAAAATATTTATGTAAAATTTAGATTCATCGAATATCGATAGGGTCATAAATAAATTGTATTTTATTTTATAAAATATATAATTTAAACTTAAAAGGTATTTTATATGAAAATCATTTATTTTGTAAATAAAAATATAATTTGTTCACAAATTCATGGATATTTAATCAAACTAAATTTATACGCAAAGAATTTTATGTACAAACCTTACAAACGAACAATTAGATCACCGATGTAAACCCACTGAAAACTCATAAAATAGAGTCTCCAAGTGTTGTGAATTGTTGGTTTGGTGATTATCAACTACTTCAAAATGCCAGTACGCCACATCTGATCATTTTCTTTCACACAGTATTTATTTGGTGTTTTTAGAATACTTTGTAATAGCGATAAATTTTATAGTAGAGATATAATATTTCACTTTTGCTAGATAGTTAAGAGATAAAAAATAATTTATATTGTATAAATTATAATTATTTATTTAATAAAAAATAACATGCAATATTGCTTATGTAACAATTCAAAATTACCTAATAATTTTTCTCTTTTAAAAGACAAGTAAACAAACACTCCGCAGGCTATAACTTGTCCAAAAACTTGAGAGAGACTACGGGACAACCATTCAGACACAATCCTATATACAACTCTGCCAACTTAACCAATTTTCATTTTTAAAATAAAAAAAAAAACAAAATGAGAAAGAAACAAAGAAAGAAAGAGAGGGAAGGAAAAGCAAGAGTAGGCGCCGCACGCCCCTCCTCGTCGCCATACCCTCGCCAGCGCCCCCTTCGGTGGCCGTCACTGCCCTTGCCGTTTATTTTCGTCATCGTCACCGCTGTCTCACCACCTTCGGCGTTGTTTCTCTCGGTCCCTCTCTACGTCTCTCTCTCGGTATCCCTTCTCCTCTCTCTGTTCTCTCTCTTGATATCCCTTCTCTCCCCTCTCTCTATTTGCTCTCTCTCTCTCTCTCTCTGTATATATAGTTATATCAGCCCTCCACCACTGCCACTAACAGCCATCGGCCCTTACCCTGCCGTCGCTCTCTCTCTATTCTCTCTCTCTGTATGTATATATGTATATATAGTTATATCGGCCCTCCACCAGCGACGGCAGGATAAGGGTCGGTGGCTGTTAGCGGCGGTGGTAGAGGGCCGATATAACTATTATACATATATATACATACAGAGAGAGAGAGAGAGAGTGACAGTGGGGTGGGGGTCGGTGGCTGTTAGCGGCGGTGGTGGAGGGTCGATATAACTATATATACATACATACATACATACAGAGAGAGAGAGAACAGAGAGAGGAGAAGGGATACCGAGAGAGAGAGAGACGCAAAGAGGGATCGAGAGAGACAGCACCGGAGCCGGTGAGATGGCGGCGACGACGGAAATGAACGGTAGAGGCAGTGACGGCCACCGGAGGTGGCGTCGGCAAGGGTGTGGTGACGGGGAGGGGGCGTGCGGTGCCTGCTCCTGCTTTTCCTTCCCTCTCTTTTTTTATTCCTCATTTTGTTTTATTTTTTAATTTTTTAAAAAAAAATTAGGCTAAGTTGGCGTTGCGACTAGAGTTGTGACCGAGGCGTTGCGCCTCTAGACTTTTCCCAAAAACTTTGAGAAATAATAGGCGTTGCGCCTATTATTAAAAAGTTTAGAGGCTTTGAACCTCTAGACTTTTCTCAAAAACTTCGAAATAGACCAATGCATTTTTCCATAGTCATTAGTGTTGGAGCATTAGAAAAGAGAATCGAACCCATGTTTGGACTAGAAAGTCATGTAGATATTTTTTGAGAGTTTTTTTTTATTTTATAATTTTTTTATATTTTAATTTAAATTTTTTATTTCTTTTACTTTCTTGTAATGAGATAATTTTAAAAAGTATGCATGTTAGAATTAATTTTGAAAAAATTCACTAAAAATAAAAAAATTTAAAAAAAAGTTAAAAAACTTGTTAAGTTAGTTTTTTCGTCTTATATGAATTTTTTTAAGTTTTAATTAAAAAAATTTTATTTTTTTATTTTTTTTATAACGAGAGAAATTTAAAAAGTACACTTAATGTTAAGAAAATTTATTAAAGACAAAAAAAATTAAAAAGAAATCTTGTCCAAACGGTGAGAAATTTTTTTTAAAATTTAATCTTCCTTTCCCGAGAAAATTTAATTTTCTTGGAGGATGTAACCAAACGGTCTTGAAGTTGATATTTACCCATTTTATTTAAAAATTAAAATGTGTGTGCGCTGACCCGCATTAAATGCCGCCCTTTTTAAGGGCCAAGAGGCCCAAGGCCCAATAAATTTCATTACATGGCCTTTCTTTTGATTTGTCCTGCCGAAGGTTTGGAATCCGGATCCAAAATAGCCACTCAATTTTTATTTAAAATTTTGTTGGGTGAGCCTATCTTAATAATTTAAAATTTTAAAATTGTTAAATTTATTGAGAATATTATTATACAAATAAATAAATTGGTTGAAAATAAATAACTAGATAATTAAATCACATAAACTCTAAAAAAAACTATGAGATCTTTTTTTAAAAATTGAATTTGTCATCTATTTTCTTGCGGTGAATACTAAATGTCCTCCAGCCATGTAATTATTGGAGTTTGATTACTTTAAATTTTAGTATGTATAATATTTTAGGTATGATCTATGATGTGAATAGCTGGTATCATTAAAATGATCTATCAAAACATTATAAAACAAAAATAAAAAAATCTCAATTTATTTGAAAAATAGAGAGAACCCACATCCGTGGCATCCCAATCCTTCTCTATTTATTTTATTTTATTTTAGAAAAAATTTAAGGCTCCATTTGTTTCGGCGTAAAATATTTTATCATAAAAAATATTTTACACATAAAATGAATTTACTTGTATTTTTTAGTATTTGGTTAAAATTTAAAAAATAAAAATGAAAAATGAGAGCGATCGAAGACGGGAAGAATTCGGGTGAAAAATTCTGAAAAAATTCATATAGGAAGAATCTACCTCTCATTCCCTCATTTTTATTTTCTATGAGAATGATTAAAGTTGGCAAGAATTGGCTAAAAGTTCCGAATGTACATTCTAAAATTAATTTACGAGTTAATTTTTTGTAAGTCAAATTTGGTCTAATGAGGTAAAATATTTTACTAAAAAATATATTTTATATAGGTATTATCAACCGAATAATAAAAATTAAATAAAATATTTTACTCAAAAATATTTTGTATCAAAACAAACTAAACCTAACAATAGAGTTGCATTTTTATCTTTATTCACAGTGATTCATCTGTCGTGGTCTCTATTTATAGAGATTTGTATCTATCTTTATCTCTATTCAAAAATTTATTTTTTCAGTAATGCTATGTATCCATAAACGAAACCCAAAAAAATGCCTAAAAAATAATCTGGATAGTTGAAATTCATATTTAACAGAATATGTAATACGCTTCAATGAATTTTAACTATTCAGATCACTTTTAAAATATTTTTTTAAATTTCGTTTTTGAATTCATAGCATTACTATTATTTTTCCTCTCTATAGAGAGAGACTTGTCTCTTGTCTATCACTAACAACAAGATTAATGAGCAAAAAATAGTTTTTATTCCAAATATGTTTATCAAGGAGCAAAAATGGCATCGTTTGGAAGGAAAACACAATTGAGGATTTAAAGCAAAAAGAAAAGACGTCGGGTGTAATTTTTTGTCACCTAGATCATTTTGGACTTGCTTTTTTAACCTCTTATTTTTGTGAAGCACAATAAAAAAAAAAAACTAAAGATTTTTTCTCTATATTATATGTTGATGGTTGGAAAATCTCATTTGTAAACTGATTTGCATCAATTGATTTAATTAAAAAAGTTAAACACCACAAAAAGATAAAAAAACCCTAAATAATCACACAATAAAAATTAAAACAATCACAACCACATATGATATGGTAATTTTTACGTGAAAAATCTTAAATTTGGTAAAAATCATAAGACCAATCTAGGTTCAGAAAAATCAAACACTATAAAAAGTTGTTAGTTTCAAGAGAATCTTACGAATTGTCGTTGAATCCACAACTTACGAATGTAAGCCTACTCTTATCAAATTCACTTACACAAACTCCGTATTTGACTGCCACTGGAATCTACCACTAGACTTCAAATGCTGACGGAATCCACTAACAGACTTAGCACTCTTGAGACTCCACTCAAGCGACTTCACGAGCTTGAAAGAATTGTTGAAGGTTTGGCTACTTGATGATATTCTTGACTGTGCGAAAGCTAAATGTTCATTAAGTGAGTTGACTGAATTAGGTGCTTTGTAATCAATAGAGAGGCTATGTGGTTTTTTGTGATAATAACTATGGCTATGCTAACTATTGTTCAATGGGCGGTGGTTAAAAAAATAATAAAGATAATTTTTTTTAATATCAATACACTTTTAAAAGTAGAGCCTACCACTTTTACAAATATCAATACATTTTACACAGATATCTATACACTATATATTCATTATTTACCACCAAATGAGCGATGGTTAGCATTTTCCTATAACTATAGGTACACCAACAAGAAACTCTATCTGCCGTATATATACTAAACACCCAAAAAGTCTAGCTAACAACATCAAGTAAAATAGGTCGCGCGTATGAATCGCCCGATCGGTGAAAACCTGCTTGCAATATTTTTTTTAATTATGTGAAAACTTGTGAAAATTAGTGCAAAAATCGAAACCTGCTGCTGATTGCTTGATGTACCGCTCAATCGATCTGACACGTTTGTTGTATTTTGATATTTTTGTATCATTTTCGTTACACTACAATATCAAATAATAACTCTAAAAGAACAAGTATCAAAATATCAAGAAATAAAATATAAATAATTTATATAATAATTTGTCACAAATTTACCAAATAAAAACACGATTAGAACCAAGGTCAAAATCTTTAACAATGATAAATGTGAAGAACTGTAAAATATTTATATTTGTGCTATTATATAAAATAAAACGTTGTAACTTCTTTTAACTCTAAAAGTCTTATCCTGAATTTTTACAAATTTTGAATATTTTTATATTAAAAAATTATGTGAGGCAGTATGATTGTTCCAACTTTAATTTCCAAATTTTTTAAATTTAAAATTTATATAATTTTATCCTTTGTTGATTCAAACTACCATCTTTTCAAACTATATTCCCAACAAAATGATGTGACACAATGCATTGGTCTAAACAATTCAATTCATTTTAAATTTAAAATTTAATATAAAATTATATTTTATTGGTTCATATTACTATTTATTAAATTATAATTTTGAATAAAGAAAAGTGACTTAATTGATTGCTCCAACATTCAACAATTATAAGTTTTGATTTTGTTGATGCAAATTAATAAGTTTTCAAATTGTAAAATTTATTTAATACTAATAATATTCAATAATTATGTGTTACAATTTATTAGATCAATTTACTATTTCTTCAAATTTTTAAATAATATAAAATAATCATGTGTTATAATTTAGTTGTTCTACTAACTATTTATTCAATATTTGAAATTTATTTAATTCTTATAATATAAATTCAAAATTTTTTAATACTAAAAAATTGTGTGCTCCAATTTTATTAATCTATGTTACTATCCTCACAAATTTTTAAATTTATTTATTTTTAATAATATCTAATAATTATGTATTTTATTTGATTGATCTAAATTTACAATTTTTTAAAAAATTCACACAATATTTAATACTTATGTATTATAATGCGATTGTTCCACAAGACTATCTTTAAATTTTAAATGTTATCTCATAATAATATCTAATAATTATGTACTTTATTTTATTAATCCAACGTACTATATTTTAATATTCTTTATTATATTTTTTAATTAAATATTTTATTATTTTAATTTTATTGGTTCAAATTAACATTTTTTCAAATTTAAAATCTATTTTTAAAAATTTAAATTTGTTCTATTATAAATTATTATCTTTTTAAAAATCTTGTGTTATACTAAAAAAATTATGCATATAAACTTTTAAATTTAATTATATTTCTAAATTCTAAACACTCGAAAACTTTTTCAATTTCTATATGATTTATTATCTTTTTATTTTAGATATAAATTTTTGTTGACAAAGTGCTAACGGTTTAGTGAGACACGATGAAAAAACTTACAAGAAATCTATAAAAACAAATATAGTGGTAGAAAATCTTCAAGAAATCTTATATAATAAAACTTAATCATTTTAATTTTTATTGGTAGTTTTCGTATTGGAAGTCTCGTTTTTATCAGGTATACTTTTTACATTTATTTTTTATTTGTACTATTTATTTTTACTATTTGATCTCATTGTAATTTATTTTTATTTTTATTTATCTTTATTTATCTTTGGTGTTGTTTGTCTAATTATTGATAACTTTTAAAATAGGTGTAAACTAATTAGGTGATGACATTAACTCAACACAAATATTTATATTATTTATACTTATAATTGACCATGCATAGTATAAGAGAATTGTTGTGACCACTTTTTACAAAATAATATTTTTATTTAATTATTATGTGAGTGGTGGGGAGATGAGAATCAATTTAAGAAAAATATATAATTTGTGATCATTTAAAAAATAAAAGTTAAAAAAAATAGAATAAATTAAATATTAAGAGGGATTATAAAGTTTAAAAGTGCGAAACAAAATTTTTTGAAAAACTTTAATATACAATTTATAATATTATTAAAATTATTTATATACATATATAATATTTTATAAATATAATAAGTCTAGAGTATTATATTTATTTCTAATTTATTTTTTTTTCTTATATTTTGTATTTTTAGTTCTATTGATTTATCAATTATTATTAATATCACTCTTTTAAACCTTAAAAATTATTTTCGAAATATCTCTATTTTTGTGTCACGACCTAAATACTGGGCTCAGCCAAAATTTACCAAAACACCGTTTAAGAAAATTAAGATTTGCAGTTAGAAAATCATTAACTCAAAAATATGTAACATTTAGATAAAAGATCCCCACAGTTCAATTCTCATAAACAGTAAATATGCAATCTCATACATGAATAAGTATATCACTTTAAGGCGTACAAAACTCACTTTTTGAAACAGGTAGCACATGTAAAAGTACATGTCAAAATAGGAAAACTATAACTAGTCTTTCGCCATCACAGGAATCTAGGTCAACTCTACATGCTAACCTGAAAAAGATTTTTACAGCAAAATCTCACACCGTGAGCCGAAATTCAATAGAAAATAGACAATAAAACTGTGAAGTAGACTATGCAATCATAAGCATACAGACTCAACTACATGAGTCAAAAAAAAGTTTTTCTCCCAAAATTATAAGTTTTCCATCATTCAAATTATGCATATCATTCTAATAGATATCATACCACAATTAAGAAAAAACTGTAATAAAGCAGTATGCTCCACTCGGGCCACACAAACGAGGAGAAAGATATAAATGAAATATTATGTACCGACTCTGCCACATAGACAAAGGTAACAACGATAGACTTCTGCCCATTATCCTAGTCCTGAACCACTTAAGGCCTGCCAGGTAATGACAAATTCTATACAGAGCAACAACAATAAAGCCACTCACGGGGCAACAAACTTCTTTACGAATTTTCACGACCAATGGACGAAGCATAACCAAACCACGTTTGTGGGGATGAACCCGAGGGACCATAGCGAACCCACTCTGCGCACGTGTTTGGACTTCCACCAATGAGCAATAGAAGCCCAACTGAAAACCACACACTATCATGGTATATTTATGAAAAATATTTAAAAACTCACCGTAGCTTAATTACGAAAACCTGTAAAATAGTTTTACAACGCATGTATAAAACGATCCAATTCATCAACCATGGAGATCAGCAGCCATTTTCAACAAAACGTTTAAGAGTTGAGACTCAACCCCGTGGGTTAGCTCAAAAACTCTAAAAATACGTTTTTCACCATATTCACAAAACACCTCGTTTTTAAATCTCCTTTTAAAAACTACGGATACCAACGCATCCTAATCATGTATAAAATCAAGGAAGGCATAAAACTCACTTTTTACCCAAAACCAAGGTTTAAAACATAAAAATCACATTTGATGTATTTTTTACCCGGTGAAAACACATATATCTGCATATAACACTCTTTAACAATAGTAGAATCTAGAATCCTACCTCAGAGAGTCAAGAACTCAATGTCTCAAAATTGAACCACGTCAGAATGAGAATCTGTACGGATGAACGCTAAGCTTACAGCGCGTATAGTAAGGATCCACAAACAAACTAACGAAAAACCATGCCCCGGACCCTCAAAGCTAGAGAGAAGACAGAGAAAAGGAAAAACTTAGCCAAGAAGAAAGGTTTTAACAAATATCTCAGCCCACTGGATATTTATAGAAATGGCAAAAAGGTACTGTCCAGTCGATCGAACCCCCATGTCCAGTCGACCGAACTCAAAATTCTCGGTCCAGTCGACTGGGCCAAGCCCTCAAGTCGACCGAACTGCTGGGTAGTGTGTTTTTCGACACAAAATAGGGTTTTGGGTCTAAACACAAGCTAAATGAGCCACAACCAAATCCCAAAAAGCGTAAAACACATTTATACATGCTATTATACAACTTGAAACATAAACCATGCATCGAGGCTATTCATATACTGAAAGAAACATGTCAAATATATAAATAACATAAAATACAACGGTTATGGGTCTCACAGCCCTCCCCTCCTTAAGGAATTTTACCTCCAAAATTCGCAACAAGGTCACGAGGTAAACAGGTCTGGATATCTAGCACACATCCCAAAGTCGAGCTCCCATGTCGCTTCTTTAACCCCGTGATGAAGCTATAGAACCTTGACATAAAAAATTATTCTCCCCCGTAACACATGTTCCTTTGTATCAAGAATCTTCACTAGACGCTCCTCATAAGTGGCATCCTCATCAACCCACAGTTCAGTCCAATCTAACAAATGTGAAGGATCAGGCTTGTACCTCCGAAGCATAGAAACGTAAAACACATTGTGCACTGATGTTAACTGAGGTGGTAAAGCCAAATGATATGCAACCTATCCAACTCTGTCGAGGATCTCAAACAATCCAATGAAGCGCGGTGATAGCATCCCGCTACTACCAAACCTCATCAAATCTCTACGTGGTGAGACCTTCAGAAACACATGATCCCCCACTGCAAACTCTAAAGGTTGCCTCATTTGATCTGCATAACTCTTCTGACGATTCTGAGCTGTCATAAGGCGTTGGCGAATTACGACAACCTTCTCTGTCGTCTCCCGCACTAAGTTGGGTCCCAAGATTGTGGTCTCTCCCACATCTGTCCAACACGTTGGTGACCTACACAGTCTACCATACAAAGCCTCATACGGTGCCATTCTAATATTAGATTGATAACTATTATGGTATGTAAACTCTGTTAACGGTAGATGATCCTCCTAAGAACCTCTAAAATCAAGGACACTAGCTCTCAGCATATTCTCCAGAATCTGTATAGTCCTCTCAGACTGACCATCCGTCTGGGGGTGAAAAGCAGTACTGAACATCAAGTTCATCCCCAAAGCCTTCTGAAGACTCTGCCAAAAATGCAATATGAAATGCGTGTCTCGGTCGAAAATAATAAACACTGGCACTCCATGCAACCGGACTATCTCTCTGACATACAATCTACTTAGTCGGTCCATCGATTCCTTCACACGGATGGGGAGAAAGTGTGCAGACTTTGTCAACCTATCAACCACAACCCATACGGCTTCGTGTCCCCTAGGAGACCGAGGAAGTCCTGACATAAAGTCCATCGTGACGTTCTCTCACTTCCACTCTGATATCGGCAAAGACTGTAGCATTCTTGCCGATCTTTGGTGTTTCACCTTCACCTTCTGACAGGTAAGGCACAGAGAAACAAACTAGATCACATCTCTCTTCATTCCCGTCCAATAGAACTGACGACGTAAGTCATAATACATCTTCGTGCCTCTAGGATGTACTGCAAGGCGAGAATGATGACATTCACTTAGTATATCTGCGCGACATGACTCTGGCACAAATAACCTCCCAGCCAACCTTAGACTCTGATTTGAACCTATAATTCATCCCGCTGTATTCTCTCTACATGCAACACGATCCCGTATCATCTGAGCCTCCTGGTCTGTCTGTTGGACCTCTAACACACATGCTATTAACGCTGGTCGTGAAACTATAGAGAACAAGGTGGCACCCATCGTTGTCCCACTCGCAGATTAAACTCCCCAATCTCTCGAAGTATGTCCCACTCGCGTATAGCCACAAAAGCTGACGACCCGTGAGATCTCCCATTGAGAGCGTCTGCCACAACATTAGCCTTCCTTGGATAGTACTGCAAGTCAAAATCATAATCTTCCAACAAATCCATCCATCCTTGTTGGCGCAGGTTTAGGTCCTTCTGTGAAAACAAGTATTTCAAACTCTTTTGATCGAAAAAAATCTCAAAATGCTCACCATAAAGATAATGACGCCATGTCTTCAAGGCAAAAACCACGGTTGCCAACTCCAGATCGTGTGTCAAGTAGTTCTTCCCGTGCGTTTTCAACTGTCGAGAGCCATAGGCCACAACCTTACCTCCCTACATCAGAACACATCCCAGACCGTCGTATGATGCGTCACAGTACACTGTATAACCCTAGCCTCGCTCTGGAATAATCAACACTGGTGCACTAGTCAACCTCATCTTCTACTCCTGGAATGCTGACTCAAAGGACTCACTCCCAACAAACACAACTTCCTTTCGCGTCAGACGCGTCATCGATGCAGCAAGTCTCATAAAAAACTTCACGAACCGCCGATAGTAACCTGCCAAACCCAAAAAACTACGAATCTTAAGGACACTCTTCAGTTGCTCCCAACCTGTCACAGCATCAGTTTTCAACGAATCTACAGCTACTCCGTCTGTCGACACTACGTGTCCAAGAAACCTCACCTCTGTGGCATTGGGATTTTAGGAATTTTGCAAAATATTTTAAAAAATAAGAAATTCAAATAATGTTTTAAAAAAATCTTTTAACACGTTAAAAACCAAAATTTAAAAATCTCTTTTGTTAAAAATTGAGTTGCCACTTAGTTTTTGAGAAATACTAAGAAAAATAAAAATGGCTACTGATCTTGAAAACGTTAACCAGAGAAAAAAAAAATTCGGGGGCTAAGGTATGAATCGGAAAAGATGTTAGGCACCCCGTTCGTCCAACCGTAAGGTTGGCATCTACTAATCATAATTAGTTCTTTAGTTTGATTTCTCAAATGCATGCAAATAAAAAAAATAAAATCAAAGAGAGAACATTCAAAATTAAATATGAAAAATACATAAAATATGTATATAGCACTCAAAAATAAATAAGTGGCAAAGCAAAAATCTTAAATCCTATGGTATGCAATTTTTAACTAAATGATACATAGTACACACTCTCATGCAATTTCATTAAAATATTTCTAAACTATTATGATTCAAATGAAATAACAAAATAAGCTAAAGAATACTAAAATTGTCTAAACATGGATTGTAACAAAATATGCCAAACAATTGTGAAATAAAGTGATCAAACCTTAAACTAATATGTACAATATGCATGCTGTCAAATTATCTAAAAGTATATGCAAAGTATGTAAAAAGTCTTATGTTAAAAACTAACCAAAACAATAAAATTTAATAACAAACATTTTGTGTATTAATAAGTAAATATTTGAAGTTTTAATTTGAAGAACAAATAAATAAAAGAAAGCTTACGAAAGATTAGTTAAGCCAAAAATAAAATATTAAAAAAATGCTTATTAAAGTACTTAAAATAACACTATTTACATTTTATATTTTTAAACAAAGCAAAGAAAAATAATAGAAATGAGAGAAACGAAAAAATTCTAAAAACAAAGATTATCCTATAATTTAGAAGAAAAATAAGAAATAACATAAAATGCTTTTTTGTAATTTTTAGGTTTAATAAAAAAAAAAGCCAAGAAAAATAAGATAAATACTAACAAAAGAAAATCAAGCTATAAAAAATGAAACTTTTTATGAGAATAAAGCTAATGATAAAAAATGAGAATAAAATGCTTAGAGAGAAAAATTATACTATTATTAAAAAAAAATAAAAGTTAACAAAGAAAAATTAGATTAATTTTAGTGAAGGAATTTTTTAACTAACACTAAAGAGAAAGTAAAGAAAATATAATATTAGCATTAAAGAAAATAAAGTGAATAACAAAAGAAGGTAAATTGTTACAGAAAAGAAAAAGAAAAGAGAATGAAAAATAAAAATTAGAATATTAAACTAAAATTACAAGTAATAAATGAAAAAGAAATGACTAATGCATTGAAAGAAAATTACATTAAACTAAAAGAAATAAAATATGGAAAAAAAAACTACATTATAAGAAAGAGAAATAAAAAAGTAAATGCTAAGAAAATTACATTACTATTAAATAAAAGTTAAGAACTAAAATAGTGCATTCAATTAATGGTACAAGAAAATAAAATAAAATAAAATGCTAATAAACTAAAATTAGACTAATTTAAAAAAAAGAATGTAATTAATGCTAGAACATTAAGTTAAAAGAAAATTAAAAGAAACAAAGTACTAATAAAGAAAGAACTAAATTAACATTAAGAGAAAATTAGCAATTAAA
>JAOTRH010071355.1:0-17850 GCA_034768845.1 Heliamphora exappendiculata | reverse complement strand
TTTTGTGGGGGGGGGACTTTGGGGGTATTGTGGCCCCATGATAAGTGGTAGTGAATTTAAAAATAAATAATTATTCGGTAGTCTTGGTTTGTTTGTTATTTTGAATATAATTAAATAAAATATGAGATATTAGTAATATTAGGATTTTATATTTTTTTTATAGATCAAAGGATTATAAATAAAATTATATATACATTAAAAATTTTGATTTATGTTTAACTATAGTAAAGTAAAGAATGAGATAAGAGTTGTACAGTTATTTCTGATCGTTAGATAAGGAAAAAAGATTATCTAGAGTCTAATACTAATAATATCAAGCAAGCCTGATATTATTAATATCATTGGACTACTAACCTGAGTCGTACATACAAACATATAACTCACAATACTAATGAGACAAAAAAAATGGTGGGTCAGTTATGTTCGTTAATCTAATTTCTCATCTCCTAATCCCATACAACAAACAAGGTCAAAGGGTCGTTTAATAATCTGAATAAAATTGAATAGGATAAGAGAGATAAGTAATACTGTGAGTCGTATATATTTTTTAATATTAGAAAATTATGGAATGAACTATGTATATAGTAAGAAATTTAGTTATTATTCGGTTAGGGTGGGATAAATAACGGAGTAAGAGTTATATAGTTATTTTTTACCATTAGATAAAAAGAGAAGATAATTCAGAATCTGACATTAATAAAACCAAACGAGCTGATATTATTAATACTATGAATGAGGAATTAGTAATTCCTTATTTACCGAATTATTAATAATAATCTCACGATCCAAACATGAGATTAGTTATCTTATGAGATAAAATTTGAATTGTGGGCTTTACATATTTTTTAATCCTATCATATCTCTTCCTTACCCGGCAATCCAAACATGCCCTAACAATCCCTCATTTATCAAATAACTAATTCAAATCTCGACAAATGCAAAATTATTTGTCTCAAGAGACAAAAACTGAAATAGTGGGATCCAAAAGTGTGGATTGTCGGTATTAAATGGAGAATAACTAATATCCTATAAATTGTGATGTTAAGGGGGATTAAGAATTCTGAACTATTTTTTATTTTATACAATGATTAAAAATAATTATATACCTTGATTCAAATACAAATAATACAATTTAATCCCATTATGTAACTAATACATTTCGATTCAACCACGTGACTTAAACAATTCAATTTTAACGTATAGAAACAATTCAATCTTATCATATAAATAATATAATTTAATCTCATCGTATAATTAATACAATTTAATTCCGTTATTTATCCTATCCGATCGAAAATCAAACGAGACCTAAGGTTAGGGTTGGGTTTATAATCCAATATTAGTGATGTGTTTGAGATTGCTAAAATTAATAGGTTATGATTATAATTTATAATAAAATTTGTAATTATTTGATAAATATTATAGTTTTCATCTAGCAGTGCTCTTCGTAAGAAAGGGATTTTGATAAATGTGAAATGAAATTAACTTTAATTAGAGAAAAAATAGAAACTTTAAAATTGTTGTTTCATAGGTTACAATTAGAATATGGGCTATGTTATGCCAAGATAATGCTCTGGGTGGGGAGCACAATTAGATAAATGATGAGTTCAGCATTCAAACAGTATTATATGATTTGTGCAAGGTGCCATAAATACTATTTTTTTCCCAGCAATAAAATGCAAAACATTTTTCATTGAGGAAAATAACCATACTAAATCATATCTCCCTCTTTATATAATTTTATGATTAATTTTACGCGTTTTATCTTTTAAAACTCGCTAAGCCTATATTTGGACTAAAAGTCAAGTGGTTTTTTTTTGGAGTTTTTTTTCATTAAATTTTTTTTTTTATATTTTGATTTAAATTTTTTATTTTTTTCGTTTCTTGTGATGAGAGAATTTTAAAAAGTATGTCCGTTATGACTAATTTTAAAAAAAAAATCACTAAAAACAAAAAAATTAAAAAAAAAATCAAAAAGCCTACTTAGTTGACTTCTTTTCGTCTTTTATGAACTTTTTTAGATTTTAATAAAAAAATTTTACTTTTATTTTCTTATAACGAGAAGGATCTAAAAAGTACATTCATTTGTATTAATATTGAAAATATTTTATTAAAAATAAAAAAAATTATAAAAAAACTAGTTCAAACATAAATTAAGTAAATCACTCAAACGGGCAAAAAAATAAAAAGGTAAATGGAGCCAATTTTGAAAACTGCATGATTAGGTCACGGAGTTTGAGCCACCATTAGTGTGGATTCTAACATTAGGAAGTGATGTAATTTACAATAATGTATAGTTCTAATTTCGTGTGTGACAATACTACACACGACGTAAAAGAAATGCTTTAAATACTTTATTACAAGTGAGAATGATTCTGATTTAGAAAAAGAAAAATAATGGAGACGGAATGAAACATAAAAATGAAAAATGTTCAAAAGAATGTGAGATAAGAACAAAAAAGTTAGTTGGTCTTTTTGGGATAATCGCTTATTTACTTATTTTATTTTATTTTTTTATTTTTAGTAAATTTTTGTATCTTTTTGTCAAATTATTATAATTTTTGACTATTCTCATCGAGACTAGTTGAAAAAGTAAAAAAAATTTGATCAAAATTTTAAAAATTCAAATATAACAATAAAAAGTCAAAATAAACGAATAAATCAAATTTTATATTATTTAGGCCCTAATTGACAATTTGACTTTTTTGATTTTTTGGTTAAAAACGTAAAAAAAGTCAACTTTATCCGTTTGGTTAAAAAAAAGAAGTTAAAAAGTCAAAAAGTCAAATCAAAATACAAATTCTTAGAATATTCAAATCAAACTCCCACGACTTTTAAAATACAACAATACATCTTATTCATAACTTATTTACTACCACTATCAATTATATATAATTGTTAATATTAAATATATAAAATGATAAAAATATTAACTTTGAATAAAAAATAAAAAACTAACTTTTTACCGAAACAACCAACTTAAAAAAAGTTAGTTTAAAAATTAAGTTTCTAAACAACTTACTTTAAACTCAATTTAGTTTTTCAGGTAAAAAAGCAAAAAAGAAAAAAAAAACTAATTTTTAAACTAGTTACCAATCGAACCTTATTTTCATCTTTAGTTTTTTTTTTAATTAATTTTTATTTTTATTTTTTTAGTTATTCTCGTCGGAACGATTTTGGAAAATGAAAAAGTTTTAGTCAAGAAATGGAAAAACTCAACCAACAAACAAAAGCAAACTTTACGAAATTTTGCCCAAACAGGGCCGATTAGGAATTTAGGAATCATATATGGGAATTCAGGTTTTTATTATTATTTATTATATTATTTATAATTTTTATTAATATCATTATTTTAAATCTTAAAAATTAATTTCAAAATATTCTTGCTCCTGCCCTCTTTTTTGTTTTTTTTTTGATAATTTTTTTCTGTTTCCGCCTTAATTAAATAGGAGACGAGGATGGGTGTAACATCCCAAAATTTAGTAGTTATTTTGTAATAAAAAATTAATTAATTAATTAATAGTCTTAATTATTTAGAAAATATATTATATATTAAAATTATAAATTATTTTAAATTTTTGAAGTTGTTTTCATAAGATAAAAGAGAATAGTGTGATAGAATTTGATAAATAATTATTAGGAAGGCAGAATTATTATGAGATATAAAAAAAATATAAATAGATAAACATAGAAGAATTTGATAAATAATTATTAGGAAGAGAAAATTATTATGAGATATAAAAAAAAATATAGATAAACATGGAAGATTGAGAGAAACATGGACGACAAAAAAAAAATGCAGAGGGTTAGAATGAAGACAGAAGATGGAAATTCTTGGCTTCTTGGTGGCGATTAGGTGTGATGCACTACGGTGTATTACGGTATATTCTTATTTATTCGTTTTAATCAGTTAAGTTTTTTTTTTTTTTTTATCATAGAAAGAGTATATTTTTACATGTTTCAATAGGTAGAATTCAATTTTGAGATTATTTTGATGAAATTTTGAACATAAAATATTAATATAAATTAAGTAAAAGAAAAGTATAAATTTAAGCAATTAAGGTATAAGTTCAAACGTAATTATCATAATATTTTAATATTTTAATATATTACTGTTCGAACTTAGATTAAAATCATTGATGATCTTGATGTTACTAAATATTAAATATTGAACAAAAATAATAAATATCTTAAAAAGATAAAGAAAAATAACAAAAAGTGTTTATATATATATATATATATATAATATTATTTGATGAAATCAATAATGGAACTTATTCTCATTATTTTATATTTTAATATGTTGTCGCTTGAATTTACATGAGAATAATCAACAATTTTGATATTATTAAATTAAATTGAATATAAAATAAAAATAAATTAATATCTTGAAAGAATATAAAGAATAGTTGAAAATTTTTGTTTGTAAACTGATTTACAATAATCGATTTTCTTAAATAAGTTAAATGTTGCAAAAAAAATCTAAATTAATTAATCAACAAGTAGAAAGTATAAACAATTACAATTACATATGAGACGACGATTTTTTCGTAAAAAATTTAAAATTGGGTAAAAACCACGAAAGCACTCCGGATCTAAAAAATCAAACACTATATCAAACGTTGGTTACAAAAACGTTTTACAACCCCAACGTTGCACCCACAATCAATGGTAGTAAGCCTATCTTTGTCGAATTTACGTGCACCAACTCCTGTACTTGACCACCACTAAAACCTACCACCTGACTTCAATGCGGACAAAATTCTCCACCAGATTCAACACTTGAGAATCATCTCAAGCGACTTAATGAACACGAACAGATCGTTGAAAGTTTAAATCCTTGATGATAGACTTAACTGCGCAGAAATTAAATGATCATCAAGGCTTGTAAAGTGACTTTCCAGCTTTGAGAATTAATATGAAAGATCTCCTTGGTCGCTAGGGCTTAATATGAACTGCGAAGACACCCTTTTGAAACCCTGGCCATCATATATATATATATATATATATATATATATATATATATATATATATAGCTCAATGTGAAAACTTAGTTATAGCCGTACTTTTTTTAAAACTGTCTCGCAGAGGATAGCATGATCCGTCTTTTGACCGCTTGATTCATCTTTTATTGTTCTCGGTAGCTTGTGCAGACTTCTGAGATACCGAGAGATGAACTTGACCGCTTGATGAACCGCTCGATTGGTCTATCAAGCGATCTGACACCGTTTACAGCTTGTTGCCTTTTTTTCTTGTTTCGTTTTTTCAACACTGTATTATTAAATCATAGCTCTAAAAAATCAAGTGTTAAAATATCAATGAATTAAATATTAATAATTTGAATAATTATTTGTCAAACACTTTGTCACAAATTTGCCAAACAAAAACGAATAAGGTTAGAACCAAATTTCGTAACAATATCTCTATTTGGCAATTCTGTGACAAAATTCAACTAGCCAAATTATCTAATAATTAACCAATGCAACAATTTAACATACAAACGACATGACAAAAAAATAACAACAAAAATTGACACGACATAGAACCAAGAACACATCAAAAAAAAAAAAACAAATTACTCCAAAATTACTCCCCCTTAATCAAATGCTCACACAAAAAAAAAATTACAAACAAATTACTCCAATTAACACTCTCTTAGCACTCCCCCCCTCCCCAAACACTTCTATTATCTCCCTCTTTTTGTCATGAATTAACCAATAAATACAAAAAAATAAAAAAAAATTCTTTGAGTAGAGAACATGATTAAAAAACAATTACTAGATCTATGCATATTTTTATTTACTTAAAAATCACAAAATCTAGTCAAATTGATTAAAGCATACACATAATTCAAGATACCCTATATTCATATACGAATGAACACAATATGTATAAATTTTATATGAAACAGTGTATGTATGACTTGAAATATCTCCAGACTCCAAGATCAATTCCTATATAGAATCTATATTGCTAAGTCACATTTATTTATCAAAAAATAAAGATGCCACAAAGTCAAATTAATTTTAACCCAAATCACATTTTAAGCTAATTCTCCATCAACTAAAGACTGCAAACTTTTCTTTCTTTTTCTCTTTTATTTATTTTTCTGTTTCTGTTTCTTTTTCTTTTTTATGCTTTTATTAACGACTTTCACACTAGTACGAACAAAAAAGTAAAGTTCACATAGATAGCCATTTTCTCAAGTCAAACATACAGAAACAAAAGAAGTAGGAAGTTTAAACATTCAGTTTAAGTGAATTGCCACCATGTGGTCATTTTGTGAAAACTTAAAAAATTAAAAGATAAGAAAGACCCATAAATAAATTTAATCCCAAGTTCGGAAAATCTCTGCATCTATCAATGTTCAAGTGCTGTACAGAATAGACACATTTTTGAAAGCGTTATATCCACTATGAACTATATTACCCAAAAAATAATTCGATGATTAATCCCAATGCCTAAATTATGAAATTCTAGCCAAATAAAATAATACACAAAATAGTACTTAATTCTTAATAAAGTCCAATAATTTTTTTTCTTTTTTAAAGGACTAAAAAAACAAAGAAAAACTCAAACAAACAACCAAAAAAAAAGACCAAAAAATAAACTAGGGACAACAACTAGCTAAAAATCTGTCTAGATCACTATTTCTTTCCAAAAATTTCTTGATTTTCAAAGGCATGAGTTCTGGGATAGAAGTTCAAATTTTTCTAGGTTAATTTGGTATATTAAATCTAAATATGTTTTGATCAAATAACTTAGTGCAGTGAGATTTGATGTGTCCCTTTCTACCACAATGATGACAATTTGGCATGAAAAATTTATTCCTATTTAAATTCATGCAGTATGGACATATAGGACCAATAATACCCAAATGATGACAAGTATGAACAAATTTAATATTTTTTACCTCACCATATAAAATGGTAGATTTACTCATCTGATGACCTCACTTTCCATTGATTTTTTCTGCAATACCAGTAGCTGTTCTTTTTTAGTTTATGCCACTTTCTGCTTTCACAAATTTTGGTGCAGATCCAAGTTGAATTGGCTGACTAGCTTTTTGTTTTCCTTTGGATGATTTACTTGATGAAGTACCAATGAAGCCGAATCCACATCTATCTGTCACAGTTTTTTGTAGCCCAAGCAAGTCATCCAAAGCCTTAGTACCTGCATTTAATTTTTTGAAAGTTGCTTGAGCAGTCAAACAATCAATTTTTAGTTTAATAAATTTACATTCAAGATCTTTCTTGAAATTAATGCAAGAACACAATTCTTTTTCAAGTTCATTTAGTCTAGTCATTCTTATCTGACTTAACTCAAACATGCTATTTCTTTCTATTTCACACAAGGTCTGCCTATCAAATTTTAACTTCTCTACTAGAGCTTGAGCTTCAGTTAGCTCTTACTTGATATTTTTATTATATTTTTTGCACAATTTGAATTTTTTAACAAGTTTAGTATTGTATTTAGTCAACAAATAACTCTCATTGTACAGTTTAACATAAGCTTATGGGAGAATTTCATCATTCTCAGACTCACTATTCTTTTCACCTTCCTCTTTTTCGTTACTAGAATTATTTATAGACTTTTTTATTTTCAGATTCAACTGATTTTTTCTAAACAGAAGCAATGAAAGCAATAACATTATCATCATCATAATCAGAGTCTTTTTATTTCTCGTGTTAGGTTCACTCTCGTCATCCCAAGTGATTATGAATCATTTTTGTTACTTTCTAAGAACGTTTGGGCATTCTTTAACTATATGTTCATATCATTTATATTTATAGCATAGGATTTCAGAAATTTGTTTTTACCATGCTTCTTTTGTGATTTTTCTCATAATTAGGCTTTTTAATTTTTAAAACTTTCTTGAATTTTTTTACAAAAATAGCCATCATCTTAGGTGCCGTTTGCTAACGTTTATGTTTTTTGTTTTCTGTTTTTGTTTGTAAATTTTTTGTACACTATAAATGAAAATATGTTTGGTAATTATTTTTGTTTTCAAAAACTGTAAACTGTTTTCAAATTTTACAAAATTTTAAGAAACAGAAAAAATATTTTTTTACTTGTTTTGCTAACAAATTTTGATTGGATCTATCGTAACCTCCAACTACCACTTCTCAAATATTTATGTTACCAAACATATTTTTATTTTTATTTTTTTATAAATATAAACAAAAACATATTTTTTATTTTTCGTAAACAAAAAAATAAAAAACTGTAAACGTTACCAAACAGGCCCTTAAAGTCTAAATTATCATATGAATCACTTGATGAACCTTGAACTGAAGAAAATGCTAAATTTCTTGAAGTCTTTTTATTTTGAAAATTTAGCTCATAGATTTGTAAGTTTTCAACTAAATTATCAACAGAAATAGACTCAATGTCTTTACTCTCTTTTATTGCTGTGACTTTTGGTTAGAAACGTTCGGATAAAGATTTAAGAATTTTTTAAATTTTTTTAGAAGTAAAAATTTTTTCACTAAGATTAAAAGAAGTATTCACAATATCACATAATTTTGCATAAAAATCGTCAAAACTTTTATCTTCTTTCATACGCGAAGATTCAAAATTAGTTGTAAGACGTTAAAGTTTTGAAATTTTTACGGTATCAATTCCTTCGTGAGTGAATTTAGAATATCCGACGCTTCTCTAGCCAACTCACACGTACTAATTCTATGAAATTCATCTTGTGTAACTCTACTAAAGATAGCATTCATGATTTTGATATTTCAGCGTGTATTCTCAAAATTAGCTTTGTCCCATTTAATTGCAAGCTTATGGGCGGTTACTCTATCAACAACAATGGTAGGGGGCTTGTAGCCTTCAACAACGGAAAGCCAAACACATTCGTCAATTAAAAAAGTTTTCATTCTAACTTTTCAAAATGGATAATTATGACCTTCAAGAAAGGGTAGTTGAACAGTCGAAGTGCCTTCATTAGGAAAATCAATTTATTGTAAATTAATCAACGGATCACACCAAAAAAAGATTTTACAAAAAAAAAATTTGTGACCCGCTCCGAGGAAAAATCCCAAACCGGATAAAAATCATGAGACCACTATGTATTTAGGAAATCAAACACTATATCAAACATTTGTTACAAAAAATCTTACAACTCTAACTTTGCACCCACAACCAATGGTAAGGCATCTTTGCGGAATCCACGTGCACCAACTCTTATGCTGGATTGCCGCTGGAACACACTACTGGACTTTAATGCGGACGGAATCCTCCACCAGACTTTAACACCTGAAAATCCTTTCAAGTGACTCTATGAACACGAATAGATCGTTGAAAGTTTGAATACTTAATGATAGACTTGAATGCATGGAACCTAAATGATCATCTAGGCTTGTAGACTAACTTTGGAGCTTTAAGAATTAACTTGAAAGAGCTCATTGGTGGCCAGAGCTTGATATGAACTAAGGAGACACCATTTAGAAACTCTGACCGTTTTATATATATAACCCAATGCAAAAACTTAGCTGTAGACGCGTTCTTCTTTTAAAACCGTCTCGTAGAGGACCGTTTGATAAGTCTTTTAACCGTTTGATCCGTCTTTCATTATTTTCGGTAGTTTGTGCAAACTTCTGAGATACCGAGACATGAACTTGACTTCTTGGTGAACCGCTCGATCGGTCTTTTGACTGCTCAATTGGTCTATCAATTGGTCTGACACCGCTTGCAGCTTGTTGCCATTTTTTCTTGCTCCGTTTTATTGCGATGCATTATTAAACCATAACTCCAAAAAAATCAAATGTTAAAATATCAATGAATTGAATATTAATAATTTGAATAATCATTTGTCAAATGCCAAACAAAAACGAATAAGGCTATGACTAAATTCTGTAACAATAGCAAAAATAATAAGATATAATATATTAATTAATAAATTGGCAGTAAAACATTACCCGACTTTTATAATATTTCAGTATATTATTTTTCGAAACTAGAATTGAATAACTAATTGACTTAATTTTAATAAATATTATACGTTAAATATAAATTCAAATCTATCTTGAATAATATATAACAATAATAAAAATTAATTAACTGGAATGAGTTTAGAAGAAGGGAATTGATAAGATTTGAAAATCAAAAGATTTATTTTATGTTTTTAAACCATAGGATTAGATTATTGGACTTGATTATGGTGTTATTTTATTCTAAAATATTAATATAAAATAAGTGGTAAAAAAAGGAGTTTAAACGATAAACGGTAAAAATTAACTCGATTATTACAATATTTCAATATAATATTATTTGAGTAAGTATTAACGGTCGTGATTGGACTAATTACTATATAATAAGTAAAGAATAAATAATAAATATTAAATATTATGAACGAAATTTTAATGGGGGGTTTTTCATAGTATTTAAATATTATTTGAGTTTAGCGTTAATTAATATTATGTTTTTATATAGTATAATTCATGGTGACACTCGAGTCATACGCTATCTTTCTCATTACGAGTTATACATTTTTTGAATTTCAGGTGAATAATTTTGCATAATACGTGTTTTTTAAAATCACCCTTGTCTCTAATTGGTTTTTGAATAAAAAAAAATTAAAAATTCTTTTTGTATAAAAATATATGAATATTTGTAATGTAACCGTCATGGCATAAAAATTATTTTAATTCATTCATATGTTTCATGAAACTTTTTGTATACATGCATATGATTTGATTTATGAGATTCTATTTAGGTATTATAGTAAAAGTTCAGGAGACACGTTTTTTACGGAGGTGACTCTGGTTATTAAAAAAAATTGCCCGATCTTGCGTTTGTGGTAATTGTAGTGCTCAACGATTTAAAGAATAGCCCCAGTGTTGTCCGGTGACCTTAATCAGATTGTCTTAGAGAAAATATTCAGGCGCTACCCCGTGGTGGCTCTAAATTTAATGTTGGATTCAAGGGTCGATGATGCCCTGAGCTTATTTATATTTGACACTGATTATTTATTTTATATTTTTCATAAATTATAGATGATCATGTTATCACCGTTGTGGTGTTAGTTATTATGATAAAACTTGATATTTCGGTTACTCATTATCAGTTTTGATATCGAGTGAATTTATTCACAAATTGTGTTTAATGAAAAATATGAATTTAACAAAAAGAAAGAAAAATTTTTATATTAGCAAAATTTTCAATTATAGATATTTTGAATATCCAATTTTAGAACTGTATTTTACTACGTATGCTTGCCATTCAGTGAGCCATCAATTGATGTTATTTTTAATATTTTCAGGTGTTTAATAAAAAGGCTAGTGAGGAGTTTTGGCAGCTCAGTGATTTCATGCCTTCCCATAAGACTCTTCACCCAGGTGGTCCGCGGTTCGAGTCCCCATTCCCTCTCCTCCCCGCTGCCCCTGCACTCCTAATATAAATAAATAAATAAATAAAAAGGTTAGTGCAGACTCCGTTGTGTTTTGAGACCTTGTATCAGTGACATTATAGGAATATTAATGTTTGTATTTTTAATGAGCCAGTATTTTCTGAGGACGAGTTGACACTCAAATAAATATTTCATAAATAATTATTATTTAAGTTAAAAATCAAATTGGTTAAAAATCATTGGTTGTTCTTGTGGTTATTGTGTCATACGGAATATTTGTTATTATTTGAAGTACTATTTTACTCAAATTTTAGTAAAATTAAAATTTTACATGATTCGTAACATTTATTTTAATTCTTAAATTTTCATAACTATTGAGTGAATTTTAATTCTTAAATTTTCATAACTATTGAGTGAAAATTCATAGTTTACACCCATCATACTTTCTAATTTAGTACATGACAATAGAAAAACTCATTCCCGTCCCGGCCGTTCTACTACCATTCCTAATAACCATCCCAACCTTTATTCCATCAAGACAAGTGCCACTCATTGATTGCACCACATGGTACGACCTTATGACGTTAATACCATAACGAGTAATTAATTATTTGGTAGTTCTATATCTCTATATGTTATTTTCTTCTTTTGTTCATATTTAATTATATAAATAAAATTAATTTGTGTAAAATAATATTAATTTGTATTTATTAGATAGATAATAAAATAAAAACAATTTATTTAGTATGCAATGCACATTTTTATTTATAAAAAATATCATGTAAACTAGAAGTGAAAGTAAAAATTATTTTGAGAGGGGACAAAATTTTAAAATTATTCACAATATATTGAGGTGTTACTAAAAAAAATTATATATATTGACAATATATAACTTAATTTACAATTTATTATTACAAAATAAATCTTCTAAAATTTTGCAGTGGCTAGTAGAAATGTCACTTCTAGTTTTAATTCTCTCTTGAAAAATCTTTCTATAAATTAAAATCTAATGAAAAATAATCACAATCAATATAGTTAGTGCTTAGAGTTGGAGTCTTGCAAGTTGGGATGAAATGTTTTATTTTTTTTTTTTAATGTTAAGGGAAGAGCCACGATTTAAGAGGTGGCATATCAATAATTGAGAAGGGACATATTATGAAATTGTCAAAAACTTTAGAAAATTTCAGTCAAAAGTTTAAAAAAATAAATTTTAACGAACAAGATTTATTAACAAGAATTTTAACGTGCAAGATCTAATTGTATAATTTTTGTCGAAAATACCTTACAAATAGATAAATTTATCTATTTTGCATAATAAATAGATAAATTTATCTATCTGCATATCAATATATATATAATACAAATAAATAAATTTATCTGTCTGCTCATTTATGCCTCATAGATAAATTTATCTGTTTTCATATCAATACAGATAATGCAAATAGATAAATTTATTTGTATTTCTTAGGCATGTTTTGAAAATGCATAGATAAATTTTTTTATGTTTTTTGTACATGTTTTCAATAAGACATAAATTTATCTGTATTTTTTATACATGTTTTGAAAATGTACATATAAATATATCTGTTATAGGATATTTTTATCCTAAAAAAATCTTGCGCGTTAAAACTTTTATAAGAATGAATTTTACTTATTAAAAAATCTTATACTTGATGAAAAACAGTAAATTACCTATAAATTAGATTGTTCATCAATTTTTTAAAAATTTTAATATAGTAATAGATGTTAAGAAAATTTTAATGTAAAAAATATCATACGATACTCTGAAAGTAATTCATAATTTTCCATGCCTTATCTAACATGTTATTTAGGGAGCCCAATCGCCTTACAAGTTGCAAGTTACAATCATGCTACATTAACACAATAAATTAGTATGTATATGGTAGTTATGTAAATAAAAATATTCAATTTATGCTAAGTAGATCACTTTTACTTATCACATACTAAGTAAAGGTGGATTGACTTTGTTTAATTCGAAATAATTTTTGTTACATTATTAGATAAAATCACCACGTAGACAATACACATGACGCTCGGAAACTACAGAATAATTACTCGGTGAACATAGATAATCTCACTGGAAAAGCTGTTATTTTGCTTTAGTTAATAATTTAAAAGTATTATTCTATATATGAGAGAAAATTTAAAATATGAAAATATCGAGATTAAGTCTAATAGCATGTATTTAATACATTAAAATATAAGATCATATAATTAGATTTTTAGCTTTTAAGACAAGTGATCTTTCACTCCTGCTACTACACCATATGGGAGAATAATAATGTAAACATATTAAACTATAGAAATCTCCAAATATGATTTAATGAATTTAATTATGCAAATGTTTTATGCTTATGTTTGATTCATGATGAAGTTGCATAGGATAGAAAAATAAATAAATAAATAAAATTAGGAGTTCAATATTATTTTTTATATTATGAAATTATGAATAATATTGTTTTTATATTTGATTATGCATATTAACTCGGTCTAGGTCATTCGTGTTTTCCATCAACTCTATAAAGGTGTACCAATATTATTCAATATGAAATGTTTTTTGTTATATTATCAGATGGGAACATCATATGGACAATGCCAGATATGATTTCTAGGACTACTGAATAATTACTATCAAGACCTTGGTGGGGGTGGGTCGGGCATCGTTCTTTAAAAAAAAGAAAAATACAAACACAAAAAGGATATAATAGTTTTCCCATATACTGTCATTATTTCTATTTTGAAAAAGAAGTTCATGATCAGCGGGCCTTCTGCCTCCCAAGCATTTAGTAATTAATCCTTTATGTAAAATGTGCGGATCGAATTCATTGTAAATATGACCTACATTACCATAAGTTAGTGATAAATATGTGAAAGTGAGGCCCCTTGTTCTATTCAATCCTATGGTGGTTGGCAAAGGAGGGGAGGACAGTAGGCTGTTGGTGTAAATGAGTCTCACATCTGCATTCAAAGTAGCTAGCTAGATATGTTGGGAGAAATTCAACACCATACAAAATGCATGCTCGGTGATTCAGAAAATACATCTTTATTAATATTCAACAATTACAATGAACTGAAATTGCAGAAAAATGAAATAACATAAATAACATGAACAGAATATGCAAATTGAGTCCTGCAAACGCAGTTTTCTTAAGAATGATTCACCGCATACCGAGAGTGTTGTAGATTTTTCACCAGCGTCACTCTCCCAGGATAAAATGGCTGACACGATCGTTGGAACACCACCAAAGATTAGCTACGAACGCAACTCGTCTGTCTTTCTCTCTCTCTCACAGCTTGCAATCAGAATATGTGTATCTCTCTTTTTGTTCTTATCTTGCTGCTGTATCTCTCTCTTTCTCTGCCAGAAAACTAAATGGGATGACAACTTTATATAGAATTTCGTTCCTGGAGGAGTTACAAAATAATCAATAGCCAACGAATGGTATTGATTCTCAAAATTTATTTGCCAATTGAATAGTCAATTCAATTATAAATAAATTCTGCTATTGAATTCTGAAATTCAATTGTCAATTGAATTCACAAAATTCCAATAAGATATCCTTTTACCGTGTTCAAATCGTTATTTTTTTACTTCTTTTGTTTTAAAAAAGTCGACCGCCATTAAATTTAATAAAAAAACGAAGTAAGTGAAATTCAAATATTATAACTCCATTACGTCATGTCATTTCTAGGTGGTATTAACAACAAAATGTGTGAATGTTGGCACATTTACTCAATTTAGGCCATGTACAAGAAAATTCATCTACTTTTTTTGTTATCAAATTACACTAGCTACCACCAACTCTTGGCTTCTTGTGGGTTGGGTTGGTATGGTGGCCCCTGACAAGTGGTGGTGATCTTAAACTTAAAAACACCCCTTATATATGTAGGCCTAGGTAATGCTCTAATATAGGCTGTTTGACAACTTGGTTAATTTTTAAGTTATATTTTTTGTTTAAAGTTATTTTAAGTTTAAAAAGACAAAAATTCATTTGAAAGATATATGAATTATTTAACTTCTATTTATTAAGAGGAAAATTAGAAACATAAAAATTCTAGTGTCATAGGTTACAATTAGAATATGAGCAATATGGGCTACTTTTTTGGCAAGATAATGCACTGGGGAGCAGAATTAGACAAATAATGGATACGTTGAAATACTTAAAATAACTCCGCTTATGTAGTGCTTAAAATATTACTTGTTATACAGTCGATCTCAAATTCAAAAAAAGAATAAGAGTTGTACGTTAAGTAACTGACAGTTAGCATGTAAAAATATTCGTCAGATCTTTATAAACATAATAGCCGACCTCAATTGATTGGGACAAATGCTTAGTTTTGTTTTATTTGATATGAATTCAAACACTTAAAATATGATTTGTACCTTAGAGGAGGTAAATTACAAAAAAATAAATCGGTCAAATATTGAAAACAACATGATTAGATTAAATTAATTTGTTTGATGAAAAAGAGTAGTTATGATTTTTGAGAATATAATCAAACTAATATGATCCGATTACATGATCAATAATGTATAATTAATTTTATTTTTTTGTATAAATAATAACTAATAAGCTCAATGAGCACTATAAATTAATAATTTTGATCATAATATATTATGATCCGCTAGCCGCTGGTAGCCATGCCTATTACCTCAATGCCATCATTGCATGTGCCATGCATTGATGACACTGTATGGTGCAATGCCATTATCTAACATGTTATTGTGGGAGCCCAATTGATCAAGTTGCAAGTTACAATAATGGTCAATCATGGAGAATTATTAGGTACATGGTCTAGATCACTCTTATTTCTTGAGTAATTATTTGATAATTTCAAATTTTTATGTGATATTATTTATTTGATATATGATCAATTATGTAGTAAGAAATACTCTACGTAAAATAATACTGACCCAACCATGGGCGAATCTATTAGATTTGACAAATAATATTGGCATCCTAATTTTTCGTATTTCTTTGTTTAATTTTGAGATAACTATGTTTTTATATCATATCAAGACAACTTTTTAAAGAATTCTTTTTTAATTAAATTTTTCTCCTTATTAAATTAAACTCTTTGTTTTTAGTAACCACTGTCACATAAATAAATTCTCCAAATTGTAAATTTGTATCTCTAATTCATCTCGTACTTGACCGAAGCTTATTCCCAGTAAGAGTGTTGCATAGGGGGAGCTAGAGATAAGACCAGAGTCGGGACCTACTTAGCGAGCATTTATGAATCAAGGTTTAGAAGGGGAAGAAGAAAGAATAGGAATAACGAATCTGGGTTTGGGGTCAAAATGATGAAAAGTGACTGGTTCAGTTGCATGAGAGTGAGATGGCCTGTCAAGTGGAAATTAGATGGATTGGATCTGAAATGAAAAAACCTTGTTTCAACCAATTGATGATGCAAATATATGATATGGTTTATTGGCATACGCAGTAGCTCCCGGTGTATCTTTCTAAGTGCAAGTAGACGGTTGAAAGAACCACATTTGAATAAAGACTTAAGGTTGGGAGATATCAAAGGGGAACGTACCTTGCTTAGCTTATCTGTCCATGTATTATTTAACTCATTTGTCCTATTTGGCTTGGCTTCGCTATTGCTCATGACTTGTATTGTAATCGTAGTTTTGTGGTTGGCCTGGAATGCCTCTGTAATATTTAAATGCTAATGCCTTCTTCCTTCATTCGATTTCTCTTTTAGTTGCGGTAGCTTTCGTGCCAACAAGATATGACGAAACCAAAGCAATACTAAACGAGAAAAGTCCTTTCTATCATATTAGTAAAAAAATCTTTTGCCTTTATTAAAGAGATATAAAAATAAGCAACCAACCTAATTCTTTCTCACAATCAACTTTCTCGCTTCTTACTTTAGTTTTCAATAAGGCTAGTGCAAGGGTGCTCACCTTTTTTGCTTTTCCTTGGCTCAAAAGTTTTCTTTTGGAAACTAGCTTCTACTGCTAGTCCTTGAACTTAGAAGCAAGCTAAAGTTACCTCGAATCAATCAAAATTGAAAAGAAACCACTTACCGAAGAATAGAAAGAGAGGACAAGTTGGTTTGAAGACCCATTTATCAAAGAAAAGGGGTCCATATTCTAGGACGAAGCCATATGACACGAAAGTATCACGTACGGTTCCTTTGAGAATGATGTGATCATACCACCATCTATTAGGCTTGACGAGCAGTCCACAAAACTATATCCCTACTCACTTGGTCCATGCACATTACTCTCTCTAAGAGGCCAGTTGGGCTTCTATTCTAGATCTTTCTATTTTCAAGAATCTTGGGCTTGATCCGATTAATTAATACCAAGGTGATTCTTTTTCTGTTTATATATATATATATATATTCATGCATCATTTCCACATTATTGTTATGATCAATTAATGGGACTTGGCTAAAAAGTGTTCTTAGATTTATCATTAGCTCGAGTAGTTGTTGTTTCTAGTGTTTTAGTTACCTTTCAATAGCTC
>JAOTRH010071344.1:0-50430 GCA_034768845.1 Heliamphora exappendiculata | reverse complement strand
TGATATACATACATTGCTCATAAAGATTCTCATAAAATAGAAAACTAATTTTATTAAAATAAAATTAAATACTAAAATATGATTTTCAGTATACCAACCCTAACAATGGGTTCCCTTATATTTCCAAAGGTTGTCCATGGTCCTACTCCTTGGTCTCTCATTTCATTCTTCTCGTCTTCAATTACCCAAGTATTATCAATGTCTCCTTCTCCCCACATATCTTCTTCTATGTATGCCACTTGGTGGGCATTCCAATATGCCGTCTATTCATTCCCGTCGAATTTCAGCACTTTCTAAACTATCCAGAAAGACTGCATTCATTTATGTGAATATTTTATTCGAATAGACTGGGGAGGGTGATATCGTCTAGAGTGTTCCCAAATCTATACGGTCGCAAATGGATGTCGATTAGCCAATCATCATCCACATTCGGCTCGTCTTCTGCTATTATCGGATCTTGTAGATAGCTCAATCTGACCAAGTCGAATCTTAGGCACCCGTCTCGTATGTGCTCCAATGACAAAAAAATGAGAGTAATGCTCAAAGTTACTCCCAAGCAAGAGAAATTGTGAATTCGGCTCAAAACCCAAGAAAATCACAAAAAACCCTTAGGTTGTGACATTCCTATCCTCACGGCCGCCGCATTTTGAAAACTCTAGAACAGGTCGTGTCCTTCCTATCATGGCTGCTACCTTTTTAAAAACCCTAAAGCAAGTAGCAACTTCCTTTGTCATGGCCATTACTTTTGTTGAAACCCTAAACTTTGTGGCGATCTTTGAAAGTCACGGCTGTCCTTTTCACCACGTAAAGGTTATGGTTGCCACTGTACAAAAGCAAAAAGGTAGCGGCCATCACTATTACCCCTTTTTGGACAGGTGGCAGCATTCCAGAAGGGGTCTGTGTTTCCCATTTTGCCTATAAGTAGGCATCATTTTTTCATAATAAAAAGAGGAGACATACCTGGATTCCAAAACACTGTTCAAATACTCCCCCACCCGATATTCTCCTATCCATTCCATACTTTTCAAGCCTCATTTGTGCTCTTGCATGCTTCGGAAGAATTCTGGGAGCACATATATTGGTTCAGAGGTATCGTATTCTCACCACTAAGGGACCATTCGAGGTGGATATTCACACGAGGTAACCTTAAGATACCACGACGCTTCTTAAACCCTCATCTTCTTCCCCGAGGGTGTCATGGATAAGATTTTTATTGTTTTTATTTCTTGTTTACCATTCATTTCAATATAAATATTTATTTTTCCAAGTTTTCATCATTAACAGTATTTGCATAGCCTTTTGTTTCGTATATTTACATTTGTTTACATCCTGTTTCGATGCTCACAAGCACACTAAACACATAAGAAGCTTACTGAGGTTCTGGAACATATCGACAGTAACTTTCTTATGTTACTACCATGTGTTCTGTCAAACCCATAGTGACAGTCGTGTCCTTTTTATAGGAGCCGCTACATTTATGCCTCTTTATATGGACGGTCGCAACATTGTATTGTCACGGCCGTAACATTGTTCTAAGGCCAGAAATGCAAAAAACCATTTTAAAACCCCTTTGTAATAATTTTATTTTAAGTTTATACATCCTTTTTATTGCTTTATTTAATATTTCCTTTTTATGTGCCTCTGTCTATCTTTCTGTCGGGTAATGAATGGTAGATTTGGCCTAGACCGAATAGGTTATGGTCTCCATTCTATGTACCTTCATATTCACATGATTTTGAAGTTATGTAAATGTTATAGCCGCCTTCTTTTCCATCATATTTGTCACAGCCGTCATCCCCTTTGTTACAGCCATGCAGTTTTTGAGAGATTAATAGCATGAAAATGTGTTTTAGGCTTTCTATTATTCATTTTTGATATCCTGTATATTCTATTTAAAGTTATTACTTTCATAGAGGATGAAGGATGGAAGATCTAGCCTAAAACCAATAGGTTGTGGTCTCTGTCCTGCATATCTTATTCATTTGTGCCTGTTTTAAGGCACGTGCAATGTATATACCCTTTCTGTACCTCGTAAAACCCATGGCCGCGGCAATTATTTGTTATGGCCGTGAGATATATTTTTTTTGCTTTTCGCGGCAACCCTATTTTTGTCACGGCTGCGACATTTATTGCTATAGCCGTGAGTTTTTTGCATATTCAATAGCTTAAATATGATATTTAAGTCTCTTCTACCTATTCTATACAGCCTGTTTATAGAATGATAGGGACAAAAATATTACTGCATGACCCTTAGAATCTTACTTGTACGTTTACCGCTTATTTGTATATTTTTCACAATGCATTGCTCAAACAATAGGTGTGGCATATCTATAAATAATAACCAAGTTGCATGACCCTAGGATCATAGTCAGACTTTTGTTTCATTGCTTACTTTTGTTTGAACTCTCTTTAACCTTCTATTCTGTATATGTTACCAAGTTTACAACAATAACCAACATTGACAAAGTAAAGGCCAACTTTATGGTTAGGCGAAGAGGGTGCCTAACCGTAGACACCCCAATTTGACCTCGCCTAATCTTAGGCGAATCTGATGATAAAAATAGGTGGAATGGTGCCTCGGTACGATCATTGAAAAGTGATCCAAGCTCGGTATTTGAACCTGAAACCTTCAAACCAATAAATTTTTTTCAAACCATCGAAACTTGCTGCCCAAGTAAGGCGACCGCCATGTTTATTGTGGTGACCGCCATAGAACTTTGTGAAAATCCTAGCCAAAAATGGCGACCGTCACCTCTTATCATGGCGACCGCCAACTCTCATCATGGCGACCTCCATAGAACTTTGTGGAACCTTTCAAAAACATGGCGACCGCCAACTTGCATTGTGGCGACCGCCAATTCTAAATGGCCTGACGTGTCCCTAAAATGTGGTAGCATCTCATTGGTTGAAGAACTCTATAAATACCGTACCTCCGGTACGTTTTAAAGGACAGAAAATGAGTGAGAGATTTTGAGAGTAAAGCTCTGCCGAGACGCCGAGCAATTCCGAGTCCCGACGCCAAAGTCCTGCCGAGATATCGAGTCTCAAAGCTCCAACACCTACATTTGAAGCCCTAGCTTGCAATCACCATCCGAGTATTGAGGTACCTCATTTGGATCCCCGGCCTTTCTAACTCTAATTCCTCTCTTTTGAAGTGACCGGGTTAAAATTCAATTTCAATTTGCATATTTCTTCCATTTATATAACTAATCCTGTTTACTTTATTTAATTTAGTTGTTTTCTTTACCTTCTTAACTATTAACTTGTCTACATTTCACACTTAACACATTTGTTATTTTTTTTCTTTCATTAAATCATTTATTAGTGCTAACATGATTTAACAATATGACTAAATAATATTACTATTGTTATGATATAAGCACTTACATAAAAATAGTTGTAATTGTCAATATTACTCTCATTTAATTCTAGCATTTCATTTCTTCGCTTTTCTTTTTTTTTTATGTTAATTTAATATTATAGCTTTTATTTTATTTCCTTCGTTTTAGTTAGTTTAATATTCCTTCATTAGCTTTTATTTTTTATTTTCTTTTTTTTCTTTAATAGTAGTGTAATTTTCTTTTCTAGTATATTTCTTTTTTTGTCTTTTGTTTTCTTGTAATGAAGTTTTATTTTCTTTTTCTTATAATGTAATTTTATTTTTCTCTCTAATGTTCCGTTTCTTATTTTTCTTTTCCTTTTCTTTTTCTATAGTTTTATTCTCTTTTCATAGTACTTATTCTATCTTTTTTTTTCTTTCATTTTATTAAACCTAAAAATTATAAAAAGTCCTTTAAGCTAATTTTATTTTCCTCTTTAAATGTAATTCTCTTCTCTTTATTTTCTTTTCTTTTTGTTTTCTTCTCTCTTTTAAAGAAAATGTAAAAAGTAAATAGTTAGATTTTCTTTTTTATTAGTTTAATAACATGTTCTAATATTTTTATTTTTAGCATAATTCTTCTTTTATGAATTTTCTTTTTCTTTTAAATCTTTAAATTCTCTTTTGTTATAAGGCCTTTATTTTTAGTTTCGTTGTTAGTAAACTCTATCTTTTTTATATAGATTTTTTATGCATATTTTATTTTACATTTAGTATTAAATATTTACCATATTAATATTTCTGTAAATGTATGTTTTAATATGCATGCTTTTGGTTACTTTGAAATCATGTTTAGAGTAGTTTAGTTTATTTCTTGTTAACAATTCATATTTAGGTAATTTTAATAATTTCTAACATATTTTTGTTCTTTTATTTGAATCATGCTAGTTTAGGTTGTTTTAATAATATTGCATGTGGGTGTGTTCCATGTATCCTTTAGTTAGAAATTGATTGCCAAAGAACTTAGGATTTTCTCCCTTTATTTGAAGTACTATGTGCATATGTTATGTATTTTTCATATTTGATTTTAAATTTTTTTTTGTCTCCATTTTCTTTATTTGCATGTATTTGAGAAATGCTTATCAAAAAACCAACGACGATTAGTAGAGGCTAACCTTACGATTGGGCGAACGGGGTGCCAAACATCTTTTTCGATTCGTACCATAGCTCTCGAACTCTCTTTCTCTGGTTAACGTTTTAAAAGATCTATAGCCATTTTTGTTTTTTTTAATTTTTCTCAAAAACTAAGTGGCGACTCCATTTTTCACCAAAATAGGGTTTCCAAAATTTGACTTTCAAGGTGTTAAAATATTTTTTAAATATTTTTGAATCCCTTAATTTTGAAACATTTTCAAAACCCCTAAATTCCAACGCCACAATATTTTCTGGTGACTTTGCTGGGAACTAGTTTCTAAAACTAAATAAGAGGGCTAGACTCAAAAGTATTATTGGTTCTTAATATGTATTTCTCATTTGCATTCTTGCACGCATGTGCATTGTTCTTCAAACCCTCCTGCCTAGTCGACCCGATGCCCTGAACGTTCATTCGTTTTTGGGATTGTTGGGAAGGCGGGCAACCCTTACTGACTGTACGCTATCATAGGTGCAGTAAAAGAGTTCGGGTATACTGTTTGACCATGTTCTGCATGTGAGGTATATACCCGGCTCTATTCAGAAGGTACCCTATTCAACTGACCAAAATCGGTCTTTTGCATATAGTGAACTTAGAACCCCCCACTAGGTGCTACTAACCCTGGTAGGATTATGTGTTTTCTTTCATTATATGTTTTGTTTGTGTATTGTTAGGATTGTTTTGTTTGGGCTTAAACTAGTTCCTTTCCCAAGTTTGGCTTGGGTTTTCCGTTATCTTTTGATTAGGTTAGCATTTTTTTTGGGTTTTTACCTGGACTTTGTCTTTCACCATGTTTAGTTCTTACGTCATAGTCTTCTTATCGGGGTCCCACCCGTGGTTCATTTTAAAGCCTCTAGGATAATTTCTTTCTCCTCTGGGTTCTTCCCGGGTCGTTGGTTTCCTCCCCCTTTACATAGGCCTATTTCTTCTGAACCCTCGACGTAGGCTCGTTTCTTTCAAACCCTTGTCGAACCTTTGAGAGTCAGTTCTATTTTTCTTACCGTTATGCTGCCCGTTAGAAGTCCTAGCTCAAATCGATCTCTCGAGGGTTATAATTGTTTTTTGACTGAAGTGCTGTCCTTTTCTCTGTTTAGATTAACCTCCCTAGAATCTAGTTGAGCATTTCCCTAGCCCTCACCTTAGATTTTCATATGATTAGTGGTTATGCTGTCGATATGGGCCCGACAGGGGCATTCCCTCATGTTTCAGTGCTTGTATCTGGACTATTTGCTAGTTATCGTCAGAATTTTGCCCGAGAAGTACCTGATACTAGTTGTTCTACTCTTGGGATTTAGGTTTCTATGAGGTTTTACCATTAGGATTGAGAAATCACAATCAACACGAGTTTGAAAATGATCAATGAAAGGTAGACTCTGTAGGGTGTCAAAACAGCCAACGGAGTCAGCTGAAATGGTAAAAAATGAGGTGAATCTGGCAGCCCTAATGAGGGCGATTACTGATATACAGAGAGCCATAGAGCAACATACCCAGGCTCAAGTGCAACGTCAGGTACAAATTTGGGCAATCCAGGCCCGAATTCCTATTGTGAATGGACAACCAGATGACACGAATGAGACTGCTGAAGACTTTTGGGATAACAATTAGGTTCTCGATGGACCGTAAGTTGTTCCACCACCACCCCGAAACCCTCGGCTGGTGATAGTTGAGGAAGAAAACACTGCGCAGTCTAGAGAATCTGCACTGATTGAGAAGATCGACATGATAGAGAAGGTCCTTAGAAAGGCCAAAGGGATCGAAGAATACATGCTAGATGTGGGAGGGTTATGCTTGTTCCCAAATGCAAAACTTCCAGAAATGTCCAAAATATTGGACATGGAAAGTTCGATGGAATTGAAGATCCCAGAATTCATCTCCGAAGATATGTTGGCACCCTCTCGCCGATGGAAATCGATGACCAGTTAAAGGCTCAGCTCTTTCATCGATCTCTTTCTGGGGTAACCTAGAAATGGTTCCTCTCACTCGACGTAGACAAAACCAAAACTTGGAAAGACATAGCAACGACTTTTGTCAGTTAGTACAATTATAATGTCCAGCTCAATGTAATTACTCGGGAGTTAGAAACTACTCGTCAAGAAAGCTGAGAGTCGTTTGTGGATTTTTTGACCAGATGGAGAGCTAAGGCCGCCAAGATGACAAACTGGCCCTCTTAAAAAGAGCAAGTGAGGATAGTAGTAAAAAATCTACAGGCTCTGCTGAAACGGTACCTTATTACCCAGCCACTCTCCACATTCGAACAGTTATTTGATACCGGGGTTCAAATTGAAGATGCAATTCAATCAGGCGACATCAAGAAAGCCGAACCGAGCGAGAAAGCCCCGAGGACCTTCTCCACAAATAACCAAAACCAATATGCTACCCCCAACCTAGTGTCTTATTCAAACGAGGTAAACTTGTTGTACCCATCCTCTTCTGCCCATCAATCCAATAACGCCCAACAGTCAGATAATAGCCAACAGCAACAAAGGCCAAGGAGGGTGTTCACTCCCCTCAACATTTCTTTATCCACGGCCCTGAATCGACTCGTTGAGAAAGGGTTCATCAAGCCATTAGACCCCATGCCAATACCTGATCCCCTACCACCGAGGTTTAATGCAATACTGCGCCTTCCACCAAGGTCCTGGGCATTTGACTGATAAGTGCATGAGGCTCCGACATGAGATTCAGAATCTCATTGACAACAAGGTGATCCCGCCACCATCTACCACCCCAAAATCGAATGCCACTACTAACCCACTGCCGAATCATGCTAGGCCGACTGGGGTAAATTACATGTCTCTGGAGGAATCGGAGGACCCGAGTCAGCACATCTATTCAGCATACCTACCACGCCCTCATATTTATGGCAGAGGATCAGACAGCATGGTCATTCATGATGATTAGAGGCAGTCAAGATAGGATGGAAGAATAGAATGATAATGCTTGGGAATGGTATCAACCGATAATCCAGATCTACCAACAAGAGGAGGAGCGCAATGAAGAAGATGACTGGCCATTGGATTACCTAACTCGACTTTATGGGTTTGGTCATGTGCTCAATGGCATTACTCTTCCCTAGCTTTTTGAAGAGGAGATATATGTCAACGAGATGCAGTCCTACTGGTTGGTAAGGATCGTGCTAAAATCAGACAGAGCAGAGTGGATAAATTTCTGGGCAGCTCGGGAATAGCAAGTGAATTTTATTAAAGAGGACATTTGGGAGGAAATTAATAATACGCGGGCTATTGAAGATGACGAGGAAAGAAGGGAAAGGGAAGCCGTTAGTGACCTAAATAATTTGTGGGCGTTTGAAAGCCCTCTGCACGTAGACGAAGTGCGACAAACTGATAATGTGATGCCAGGATTATGGGATCCCAAAGACGGTGTGGAACACCTAACTAGAAGTGGACGACATTTTAAGCCAACTCAGCTAAAGAAGCGACAGCCAAGTGAAAAAGGGAAAGAGACAGAGCAAGAGGAGGAGGATGATACTGTATTGAGACAAATGAAAAAGACGCAAACCAACATCAGTATCCGGGGCTTATTGATGGCTTCACATAAGCACAGGTATGTTATTTTGAGGGTGTTTAACAAGGCCAGTGTCCCGATAGATGCAACTCCCGAGCAGCTTATTGGGCTTATTCTGCCAACCGCCGAATCAAAAGAAATTTTCTTTTCTGATAAGGATTTGCGCGCTGAAGGAAAAAGTCACAACAAGTCTCTACACATCACCATTAAGTGCCTAGAAAAATGGGTCCTGATAACCCTAATTGATAATGGGTCTGCCTTGAACGTTTGCCCATTGAGAATGGCCGTCTACTTAGGGATGAGGCCAGACCAGTTCACTCCCTACAATCAAGGGGTGCGAGCCTATGACAACACAAGAAGGGATGTACTAGGACTGGTGTCATTCACCATTTCAGTAGGACCTCTGGAGACATAGTTGAGTTTCACGTGCTAGACGTGCCAGCCTCCTTCAACCTACTACTGGGCAGGCCGTGGCTGCATAACCCGAATGTCCAGGCGGTACCGTCTACCATTCACCAAAAACTAAAATTAATAAGGAACGGGGCAATTCTGACTATTCATGGAGAAGACAGTATTCATCCCCCAAGAGGAGGAGAGGGCACAACTCTATTGGAAGTTCAGCATAGTGAAGATGATATGTTGCTCAGTGGTTTCCAATTTGATGAAGAGCAGGTTATTCAGATGCTGATGAATGAAGAAGAAAGGTATGTCAACCCGCGGGCTGTAATAATGATGAGGAAAATGTCCCTTTTAACGGGCATGGGATTAGGACGTAAACAGCAAGGTATCCCGGAACCCATTCAAGTATCGCCGACTTCACACTGTTTTGGTCTTGGGTATAAACCAACGGAAAAAGATATGAAAGGGCCTAGAATGGGACAAAAGGCCAATTATTCTGGGACACTCAATAGGTACTTCGTCAAGGAAGGGGAAGTTTCCCGTATTATGGGTTTTCAGAGCCGTGGATCGACGAAGAAACCAATCAAAAGCTGCCAGGGTTGAAAATCTTTTTCAGCCACCAGTTGTCTAACACGGAAGAGGAAGAAACAATGGAAGGAGAGAAGGAAGAAAAGAAGGTTCAGGAAGAAGATTGGGCCAACAAACTCGACGGTGCCGACTTGAGAGTGTTGTTCAATGAGAAGATTGGTCAGCTACGTATAACTGAATCGGGCTGCTTCATGATGGGCTTCAGCGCACCGACAAACTATACCAAGCTCATTGTCGACATGGCTGCAAAAGAAGTGAAAAATGGACCCTCGAGTCATGTAATACGCATGTTGTCTATCTTCAGTCCAAGTTTGAGTCGGAGTCTGTAGTCGAGGGCACATCTGTTGGTGCTCGTCTCCCTGCTTTTACCATCGAGTTTGTAATCCCTTCTATTTTTAATGAAATGAACAAGATTTTCGGTTATTCTGCTTTGTTTGATTTATTTCATACACTTTCTGACGATTTTGAATTCGACGGGAATATTTTTGTAGAAATAAAACTTTTAATAAAAAGAGAAGAAGAAATGCGTACCGAACCAATAATTGAAGAAACTTTATCGATAAATCTGGGTAATGAAATAAACCCGCAAAATGTTCAAATTGATTCTTCTTTATCCATAGTTGAACAAGAGCAATTAATAACTTTATTAAAAGAATTCAAAAATGTATTTGCGTGGTCTTACGAAGATATGCCTAGAATTGATCCTAATATTATCCGGCACCATATCCCCTTATACCCTGATGCTAAACTGGTCAAATAGAAATTAAAAAGGTTTCGACCAGAATGGGCTCTAAAGATCAAAGAAGAAGTTGCCAAATAAATCAACACTGGATTCCTGATGGTAACTGAGTATCCGAAATGGGTAGCTAACATTGTACCGATTTTAAAGAAGGGCGGTTGCATCCGAGTCTACGTGGATTTTCGGGACCTCAACAAGGCTAGCCCAAAAAGATGACTTTTCACTGCCACACATCGACGTCCTAGTAGACAGTACAGCGGGGCATGCTTTGTTATCATTCATGGATGGCTTCTCCAGAGACAACCAAATTCTGATGGATCCCAAAGATACAGAAAAGATGACATTTACCACGCCTTGGGGCACCTATTGTTATCGTGTGATGCCATTCGGTCTAAAGAATGCAAGGGCAACCTATCAAAGTGCTGCCACTACTCTACTACATGACATGATACATAAGGAGGTTGAGGTGTACGTGAACGATATGATAGTCAAGTCAAAAGATCGGGAGGGCCATATCACAACACTGCAAAAGTTTTTTGAAAGGATCCAAAAGTATAAAATGAGGTTCAACCTGCAGAAGTGTGCATTTGGAGTCACTGTCGGAGAAATGCTTGGATTTATGATTACTCAATGGGGTATCGAAGTGGATCCTTCAAAGATCAAGGCAATCTTAGAAATGCCTCCTCCAAAGACCGAATAAGAAGTCAGGGGCTTTCTGGGTAAAATATAGTTTATCAGTCGATTCACCATAAAATTGACAACTACCGTGAGCCGCTTTTTCATCTACTGAAGAAAGGAGTTAAGTTCGAATGGGATCAGAAAGGCCAAGATGCCTTCGATGCTGTGCGACAGTATCTGTAGAATCTACCTGTTCTAGCTCCTCCCGAACCTGGTAGGCCACTGATTCTTTATTTGTCAGTAACTGATTCAGCTATAGGATGTATGCTGATGCAAGAAGGTGAAACTGGAATTGAAAACGCTGTCTACTACTTATGCAAGAAGATGACACGGTTAGAGATATGGTACACACCATTGGAGAAGACATGTTGGGCCTTGGTTTGGGCTTCCCAAAAATTGAGGCACTACATGTAGTCTTTCACAGTGAATATCATCTCCCGAATGGACCCGTTGAAGTATCTATTTGAAAAGCCGGCGCTGACCGGAAGGCTTGTCCAGTGGTTGCTGCTATTATCAAAATTTGATCTTCAATACGTCACTCAAAAGTCAGTTACGGACAGAGCATTGGCAGAATTTTTGGCTGATCAACCAGTGGAGGGACGAGAAGACACAAAGTTCCAGTTTCCCAATGAACAGTTGATGAAAGTCAGGGATGACAAGTGGACTCTATATTTCGACAGCGCATCCAATCAATATGGCTATGGAATAGGAGTCCTCCTTGTAACTCCTGGCGAATTACACGTCCCCTTGTCATTAAAGTTTAATTTGGAAGTCACTAACAATCAGGCTGAATATGAGGCATGTTTAGCTGGATTGGAGGCAGCCTTAGAATTAGAGGCAAGGAAGCTAGAAGTCATCGGAGATTCAGCACTGGTAGTTTCACAAGCGAGAGGAGAATGAAAAGTCAGGGACTTAACCTTGATTCTTTATCATCAAGAGCTAGAGAAACTAACACCGTGTTTCGAATCAGTAATCTTCACCCATGTGCCAAGACTGCAAAACAAGTTCGCCGACGCACTGGCCACCCTAGCATCTATGATTGACATACCATCAGGAGTCCAAATGAGGCATTTGGTAATTGAACAGAAAAGAAAGCCGACATACAAGACGGCGGCCGCAATTGAAAAAAGCACTGATAACCTTCCATGGTACTTTGACATTCAGAACTTCGTAGAGAAAGGAGAATATCCCAAGTTTGCCAGCAAAAAGGATAAAACTACGAAAGGAGAATATCCCAAGTTTGCCAGCAAAAAGGATAAAAGGGCGATACGGTGACTATCAGCACAGTTCATCATTTGCGGCGATAGACTATACAAACGAGGACATTCTGGAGTCAATAAGCTATGTGTCAACACTGAAGAGGGCTAAGCATTGATGAAAGAAATCCACGCATGAGTTTGTGGGCCACACATGAGCGGAAATATGTTAGCCAAGAAAATCCTACGACAATGATACTTTTGGATAACAATGGAGACAGGCTGTATATAGTTCGTGCGGAGGTGTCATAAGTGTCAGATTCACGCAAAGATACACGTTCCCCTGTCCCAGCTGTACAACCTGACGTCACCATGGCCGTTCTCAGTATGGGGCATTGATGTGATTGGCATAGTATCACCGAAGGCATCCAATGAACATGAGTTTATTTTAGTGGCCATTGATTACTTCACTAAGTGGGTGGAAGCAGCTTCCTACTTGGTATTAAAAGCCTACCATGTTGCTAAGTTTATCAAGCAGAACATCATCTATCGGTACAAAGTCCCACACGAGGTTATCTCAGACAACGATTCACATTTCCAAGGGGAGGTCCTGGATCTTTTCGAAGAATACCGAATATTGGCTCACAAGTCCTCACCATATTGGCCGCAGACCAACGAGGCAGTCGAGGCTACAAACAAGAATATCAAGAAAATTCTACAATAGACGATCAACTCACACAAAGATTGGCCGGAGCATCTACCATTTGCACTTTGGGGATACAGGATGTCGATCAGAACTTCAATAGGAACTACGCCATACTCTTTAGTATATGGGATGGAAGTTGTACTTCCCATTGAAGTGGGAATCCCTTCACTAAGAGTAGTGGCCGAGGCCAGTATTCCAGAAGTAGAATGGTAGAGGAATCGAATGGTGGAATTTCTCTTGTTTGATGAAAGAAGACTGCATGCTCTGTTTTATGTACAAGGATACCAAAGGAGGATAACCTGAGCATTCAATAAGAAGGTCAAGACTCGGGATCATAGAGAAGGAGATATGGTTCTTAAGGAAATCAGAGCTCCTATCATTGACCCGAGAGGTAAGTTCAAGCCAAACTGGTCCGGACCGTTTCTAATCAAAACCATCATGACTGGTGGTGTAGTCATTATTATGGATTTGGATAGCAATGTGTTCTCTACTTCAGTTAACCTCGATCAGCTCAAAAAGTACTATCCTTAAGATAAAATTAAAGATGAAATAAAAAGCTCACTGAGTTGAAAATCGAAAAGACAACTCAGGCAAAAGTTAGAGCAGCCCGCAAGGCCGAAAACTCAAAAGGGCGACCTTGGTAAAAGTTAGGGCACTACAAAAGAAGAGTGTCAATACCCGAGTGAAAACTGAGCCCAAACTACATTATGGCCTGATTCCATCTTTTTGGGATACGTAGGTAGCTTATTTTAAGAAGTCCGACCACATTCTTCGTTTTTAACCATCTTTGTAAGACCTATGCAAATTAATTTTTGAATTTTGATAATACAACCATTTAATTGAACTAAGAAAGCTATGGATAAATTTGAACCATCTTAAACACAAAGTAGGAGTTTTCATTACCTTGATTCAGAATTACAAAGTTTTGCTTGAAAGGAAGGGCACGTAAGTCCCAAACTCTACCAATAAAAGAAGGCAGCAAAATTTTCAAAACAAAGCAGATATCCTCAAATCCTCCTCCTCTTTGCCACTTGCTTCTCCTCTTCTCTATCCTTCTTCTCCCGATCCTACAGCAGCCATGTCTTGTACTCATTAGGGAGCTCAGGGCACTGCAGCTTCTGCATATCCATCCACGTGCGAGATGGCCAGGCATCCTGGTATTATGCCAGAAATGGGGCCCGCAGCGTAGATGAGAACAGATAGCCTCGGATACTGGGAAAGATGGTCTGACTGTGATCGAACTGCCGCATAATCTGATGAGAGTAATAGAAGGTAGTCTGACGAAGGCCGACCAGCAAAACACCAGGATGATCCATAGTGGTTAGGGTCATAGCTGAAATCCGCCACCAGGGGCACTGCCAAGTAATATCTGGGCCAGTCCAAGAAGAAAGGTACCACCGCCAGGCTACCTCGGTGTCACAAATCTAATAACGGGGGCAGTAAAGGAAAGCTGCAGTACTGTGTCCATCAGTGGGTGGTTTTTGCACAAGATTTACCTTCTCCATCAGCCAGATCTGCAGTAAAAGTTAGAACAGTGAGGGAAAAGCTTTGTAGTATAACAGAAAGCTTGATGCAGAGAAAGATCTTAGGCTCACCTGAAAAAGCAGAGGACTGCCAGCAAAGGTAGTGGTTTCACCACGATGAACAGCATCTAACATCAGCAATGTCTCGACTAAGATGAGTGGCACGAAATCCTTCCCCATCCACATTTGACCAGTAATGTCAACCAAGGCGCAGCTAACTCGCCCGTCTGAAGGAATAAGCTGATACTGAGTAAGAAGGCAGAAACAAAGTGCATACTGTCGCCACAGCTAAAAACCAAGGTCACTGAGGTTGCCGGTGGAATGAAACCTATCAATAATATAGGGAATGTCGAGGCTGTCATCCTGTGTCAAGAGGGAGGCCTCCATCCTAGATAGACCAAAAAGCTGTATCACTTACTGTCGAAATGAGAGAAAGAAAGTCGGAACCACAACAACACTCCGTGGGGTTAAGTCCAAAATGGCAGCAAATTTCTCTACAGTGGGGCAGAGTTCTTCAAGGCCAAATCGAAAGACACGAGACTACGGATCCCACAGTTGAGTAGCAGCTGACAATAAAGGACTGTTAATCTCCACGGTCCTCAGTGAGAAAAGGGCATTCAAGCCAAAGGGGGAGAAGTTCAAACGTTCAATGTGGGAAAATGCTTCAATTCATAGAAAAAGAGGAGAAGGCATCTGAGTCGGAGTAACTGCAAATGGGGCCTCCTGGACTATATTTATAAGGCTGAAAAAGGTAGGAAATTGAAATTTCAGCAAAAGGCCCATTCAAAGTGGCGATTTCCATCTTGGAGCTGGCGACCGCCAACTCCAAAAAGCATAGTGCAGTGACATAATTTCTTTGACCAAGCGACCGCCATGTTATAGAAGGCGACCGCCATGCTGATTTTGGCAACCGCCATGTTAAGTGATGGCGAGCATCTATTTGTGGTTTCTACACTTTGTGTAATTGCTGAACTTTGTATTTTGCATCCAAGACAGTTTGCATAGAAAATAAAGAAAAATCATGCAACAGATGAACAGATAAAGTAATAAATGGCACTGAGGCCCAAAATACATCAAAAACAGATCGAATATGTCAGAATAAAAACCGAGGCACCCAAGCCCAAAAAATAGTAAACTGGGGCACACAGGCCCATAAATGTATATAAATGTATCAAATTGGGGCATGCAGGCCCATGAAAACTAAGATGAAGTGTATAAAAAAGTAAAGAAAATGGGGGGAGCTCTCTCTCTCTCATCAATGTCTCGGGCGGACCCAAGGAGAAGACGGACCGGCCTCGTCCGAGCTCACCTCCTCAAAAAGTCTCTCAATGTCGTCACTACCACTGATGGAGGAAGATGAAACAGCTCTGGAACGACTTCGAACAGATGAAACGGATCTTCTAGAGCGAGCCCAAGAAGATGCCCGGGAACCACGACCTCGAGCTGAAACTGGGGCTGGGGGTCTATCCTGAGCCTGTGGTGGTACTATGCTGGTAGCTGGTACTGGAGGCTGTTAGAAGAAAACCAAGAACATAACAGAGTACAAAAAAGTGTGAAAATTTTAGAAAGATTCATGAGAATACTTACTATGGCTGCAGGAGTGAAAGCGCTGCCAGCTGCTTGTACAGTGGCATCAAGCTGGAAGATCAATGTCCTCTGACCTATAAGTATCAACAGCAGACGGTCCACCCATGCCTGATTAAACTACAGAAAGAAAAGAAGAATACAGTCAGACAAATAAAGCAGAAAATGAAAGAAAGGAGTGAGGATAAGGAAATACCTGGCAAATCTCTGCTCTGAACTCAGAAAGTGACGGGACAGGAACAGGAAGGGAGAATGGAAAGCCATAGGCTACATCTGAATCTCTCAGGAAATCTCCGGACCTATCACTCCTCCGACTCCAGCAGCTTCAGCTCTGGCTCCAGCAGCTCTAGCTCCAGGGCCAGCAGTTCCAGTAGCAGCAACAACAGCACCGGCATCAGCAGCCTTTGGTGCCTGTCCTCTCCTCCTGCCACCAGGGGCAGCCGGGCTGGGTCTTAGAGGTCCCAACAAGTGTGCCCAGGCCTAGGCAGGGTAATCCCCCCCAGCCACCAATAACTCTACAGCATGAGTCCCCTCCAGCTCGAGGAGAAGATCGACCCGGCTCAGATGCTCAGTCCGGTGCTTATAGGCCGGAGGAACCACTAAGATCCGAAAGTGATCCAGGCCCAGCGACTGGCGAACCACTCGCTCTCCCAGATAATACTTCCGTCCGAATGGACCCTCCAGCAAAATACGTCTTGCAGCAATGTCGCGGCTGTGCATCAGATCTGCACCGGCCCGATCCTCTACGCCCCTCTAGACATCCCAGTAGACCTGCAATAGTTCAAAGTATAGTACAATGAAGAGAACGATAAGCTATGCAGTATGGTGAACAGTATACAGTGCAGTGCAGTGAACAGTGATCAGTGTCCAGAATAAAGAGCAATATAGTGAACAGTGCATTAAGTAATATAATGTAGAAAGCAGTATATAGAATAATAAACAGTGAATAAAGATACCTGGTCGGGTGTCAGCAGGACCAGTGAGACCCAAAACTAGTCAATGTCCTTCCCCATGACCTTCTTCCCCTTCAGCCCTCGGGACCACCAGGCTACACGGGGAATAACCAGAGGGTCTGCAGATGAGTTTACCAGGACATGAAGTCCGAGGAACTCATAGGTCCATAACTGCAAAGAAGAAGATGTTAGCAAGCAGATAATAACAGATAACAGAAATGAATGGAAAAGAACTGAAATTAAATCATACCTCCCAGACCCTCCAGTATCCCCCAATGCTGAGCTCCTGAGGGAACCGGGTCAATGTCCGCATGAAGCTGTAAGTGCAGCAAGAGCGGCTCCTTCCCCATCGTAAGTGGCAACCCAGTCAAGTCAAGAAAATCTGCCCAAGTAATGCAAATGTACGGTATTCTCCTTGTTCGAAAACAAGGAGGTACTGAATATATATATCAACAAGCCTCAGGCGACCCACTCGAAGTGGCGGGGTTCAGTTCAGTCGAAGTGTCTGAATCTCTCGAAGAACCACGTATATATGACGCGGCCTCTATCCATCTGGGCAGGAACAGTTCTGAGGAAGTATATCAGCACAACAGTAGAACCAGTAATGGTCGGGTCGAAAGGGATAGGGGCCCCTCCAACCCGAATGCCGGTAATGAGAGCAAAGTCTAAAGGCGTCAGGGTAGCCTAAGGTGGTGAAATAAAAGGTGTTGGTGGTATCCCACCGCCGCTCGGTCAAGGCAGTCAACCATATTCGGTTATTGCTCTCCTACCCAACAGGGGTATGAAGCGAGCAAAGCAGGAGGCATCGATGTAAGCCTGGCTAGGAGTAGGGAGGGTATCATACCACTCTAACACCTCCCCGGAGGCTGAACCTCTGAAGCCTCAGACATAGTGACCAGCCTGTAAAGAGAAGACAAACAAAAGATACATAAGAAAACTAGGTACCTTAACCATATGTTCATGATTTCTGCACATCCCAGTAATCCTAAGCCTCCATCATTTTGTGTCAACCATTCTTCACAAAAAAATAAAAAATAATAATAATAATAATAATAATAAATCTTTGTGTTTTACCCCTTTCATTCTAACCTTTTACGATTAATCTTTGAAAATTTGCCCAAATCTTCTAAAAAAAAATTCGTCCTAAAATTTTTAGAATTTTCTAACATTGTCTTAAAAATTTTCCTCAAAATTCTAAAATTTTTTAAGATTTTCTCAAAATTTTAGCATTTTCATAAATTTTTTTTCAAAATTCTAGGATTTTCTTAAAATTTTCATAATTTTCTTAAAAGTTTCCCTCAAAATTCTAGTATTTTCTTAAAATTTTTATCAAATTTGTAGAATTTTCTAAATTTTTTTTTAGGATTTTCTTAAAAATTTCCTCAAAATTTTAGCATTTTCTTAAAATATTTCTCAAAATTCAAGGATTTTATAAAAAATTTCAGAATTTTCTTAAAATTTTTCTCAAAATTTGAGTATTTTCTAAAAATTTTCAGAATTTTCTAAAAATTTCCAAATATTTTTTCAAATATTTAGGAATTTGTAAACATTTCTAAAAATCTTCCTCAATTTTCCTCAAATGTCTTGAATTGTGTTTAATTTTCTCAAAAAAAAAATCTTCAGATCATTAATTTTCTAGGACTTTTGAAAAAATTTCTTGATTTAAAACACCCTTTTAATTTCTAGAGTTTGTGTAAAATTCGCCCCAAATTTTTGGATTTTTGACAAAATTTCCTCTATTTTCAGGATTCTTGATAAAAATTATCTCTATAGTTTTCATGCTCCAAAAATAAAAACACAAATTTTCCTCCCTAGTTTTGTGTTTTTCCATAAAATAACGATAAAAACTCATGCCTTTTATTTTGGGTTCTTTACTAAAATAATTGCCATTTTCTTTGTTCAAAAATTTTTTTTTTTAGTGTCCTTACTGTTTTAATCTCCATTACATAGGTACCTAAAACTAAGTTCAAATCCCAAAATCTTTCATTGAACACATCAACCATCATTCATGATCATAATTGAATCACATCATCATCACATGGGAGGAATCCTAGGCATGCATCTATGTTTGATATATTATACTTTGGTAATTAAAACAGTAAGGATAGAGTACATACCGAAGGTCGCCAGCGAGAAATATAGTGGTCGGGCTCCCGCAGAAGAATTTCGGCCGCAACAACATCAGCTGGAGGCTCGTAACGCCTCATCCCACGTGGGACCACGCGATGGGGTAGTAGAGCATACGTATGTGGGTCGAAGGGGGCCGGATGACCCTCTCCAGCATCAGCAGCCACATGAGCCTTAACAGCTGCTCGCGCCTCCTCCTAAGCCACCCGGTGAGAGGCACGCTCCGCCTCGAATACGAGTGCATCCATCGCAATAATGGGCTGTGTGGAAGTAACCCCACCGGCAGGAAGACTGGAAGTTGTACCCCCAAGAGTCCCCATAGAGGAACTCCCAGTAGCGGATGGGCCCTGTCGTGCCCCAAGGTCATCGTATCCCTGGCCCTGACCCGCCATAAAGAGGAAAGGGATCACGAATAGAAGGGTAAACATCGTATGGAAGCAAGGATAAACAAAGAGCAAAGAGAAAAGGCTAAGGAATGTGAGAAAGAATGGGGAAGGCTAAGAGAAGACGAGAGAGAGTTTGAGAGAGCAAGGAAGCTAGAGAGAAAGTAAGAAGTGAACAAATGAAGTCATGTCGCGCGCCTTAAAGGGTTGGAGGCGCGCCTAGAGTTGGCGGTCGCCAACTCCAAAGTAAGCAACCGTTGGTTTCCTAAAATGACACACGGCGGCCGCCATGTTAGAATGATTCTTACTAGGCGACCCCCATGTCCGAAGGGTTTTGTGTAGGTGGCTGCTTACACGTCAACCGTCACGTCATTCTAATCATGGTGACCTCCAACTCTCAAGTTGGCGGCCCTGTGTTAGTCGGCCATTATGATGTTTTGGGGTTCTTAGGGACTGTTTGAGGGTTTTTTTATTAGTGTTTTAATTTCATAAGTTTTAGCCAAGATAATTTTCATAAAACCTTGAATTATTTTTCCATATGTGTTTTTTCAAAAATAATCTCGGGTGTTTCTTAAAAATGCTTCGAGAAAATCTTGTGTGATTAGAAATAATTCTAAAAATAATTTGGTGAGTTGTTAAATTCATATATTTTAAAGACGTTTTCTCCCTCCGATAACTTTAGTTTTAAGCCACAAATTGGCTTTTAACTCGCATCCTATCTCGAAATTTTTGGTCCTAAACATGACCTATTAGTTCGCAATTATTATTCCCGATAAGTTTAATTTTAAGTCGTAATTTGGCTTTTAATTATGCTTTATCCCACGCCTTGATCCAAATTTTTAGGTCTTAGCCTGACTTATTAATTTGATGTTTTTCTCGTCGATCTTCATGACCCTAAACTAACTCCTCGATCCTCCTCATGACCCTAAACTGACTCCTTGATCCTCATCATGACCCTAAACTGACTCTCTCATGATCCTAAACTGACTCGTCGGTCCTCCTTATGACCCTCCTCATGACCCTAAACTAACTCGTTAGTCCTCCTCATGAACCTAAACTGACTCATCGATCATCCGCATGACTCTAAACTGACTCGTCGATCCTCCTCATGACCCTAAACTAACTCATCGATCCTCCTCATGACCCTAAACTGACTCGTTAGTCCTCATTAGGACCTTAAACTGACTCATCGGTCCTTTCATGACCTAAAATTGATCGATATCTTTCTTGCATTATACATGTTTGCATTACACTATACTTGTCACGCATCATATTTCCTTGCATTTTGCTCTATGAACTACGTTCAAGTCTAATCCCTAGCAAAGGGGTACATAGGCAGCTCGATAAAAATTCGAGTACGACCAACATCATATGCATGCTTGTATGTTTATGGCCTAAGATTGACGACTCGGTCAAATGGATGTTGTCTCTGGAATCTTTGTTATAACTGGCTCCATGCGTTGCTATGCAAGTTATATCAAAGAGGGGCAACTGTAGACACTTCAATTTGACCCCGCCTAATCTTAGATGAATCCGATGATGAAAGCAGGTGGAATGGTGCCTCAGTACGATCCTCGGGAAGTATCCAAGCTCAGTATTTGAACCCTGAACCTTCAAATCAATAAAATTTTGTCGAACTATCGAAATTTGCTGCCCAAGTAAGGCGGCCACCATGTTCATTGTGGCGACTGTCATAGAACTTTGTCGAAACCCTAGCAAAAAATGGCGACCGTCACCTCTCATCATGGCGACCGCCAACTCTCATCATGGCGACCGCCATAGAATTTTGTGGAACCTTTCAAAAACATGGCGACCGCCAACTTGCATTGTGGCAACCACCAACTCTAAATGGCCTGGCGTGTCCCTAAAATGTGGCGGCATCTCATTGGTTGAAGAACTCTATAAATACCGTACATCTGGTACGTTTTAAAGGACAGAAAATGAGTGAGAGGATTTGAGAGTGAAGCTCTGCCGAGACGCTGAGCAATTCTGAGTCCCAACGCCAAAGCTCTGCTGAGATATCAAGTCCCAAACCTCCAACACCTACATTTGAAGCCCTAATTTGGAATCACCATCCGAGGATTGAAGCACATTCCCCAATTTGAGAATTTCTCAATTCAGGTACCTCGTTTGGATCCCCGACCTTTCTAACTCCAATTCCTCTCTTTTGGAGTGACCGGGTTAAAATTCACTTTCAATTTGCATATTTCTTCCATTTATATAACTAATCCTGTTTACTTTATGTAATTTAGTTATTTTATTTACCTTCTTAACTATTAACTTGTCTACATTTCACACTTAACATATTAGTTTTTTTTTTTTTCATTAAATCATTAATTAGTGCTAACAAGATTTAACAATACAACTAAATAATGTCGCTATTGTTATGATATAAGCATTTACATAAAAATGGTTACAATTGTCAATATTACACGCATTTAATTCTAGCATTTCATTTTTTTGCTTTTCTTTTCTTTTTATGTTAATTTAATATTCTAGCATTTATTTCATTTCTTTTTTTTAGTTAGCTTAATGTTCCTTCATTAACTTTTATTTTTTATTTTTATTTTCTTTTCTTTAGTAGTAGTGTAATTTCCTTTTCTAGCATCTTTTTTTTTTCTTTTCTTTTCTTGTAATGAAGTTTTATTTTCTTTTCCTTATAATGTAGTCTTATTTTTCTCTCTAATGTTCTGTTTTTTATTTTTTTTATTTTTTTTTTTATAGTTTTATTTTCTTTTTATAGTACTTATTCTATCTTTCTTTTTCTTTTATTCCATTAAATCTAAAAATCATAAAAAAAATCCTTTATGCTAATTTTCTTTTCCTTTTTAAATGTAATTCTCTTCTATTTATTTTCTTTTCTTTTTGTTTTTTTTTCTATCTCTTTTAAAAAAAATGTAAAAAGTAAATAATTAGATTTTCTTTTTCATTAGTTTAATAACATGTTTTAACATTTTTGTTTTTAGCATAATTCTTCTTTTGTGAACTTTTTCTTCTCTTTTAAATATTTAAATTCACTTTTGTTATAAGGCCTTTATTTTTAGTTTCGTTGTTAGTAAACTCTCCTTTTTTTATATAGATTTTTTATGCTTCTCATATTTTACATTTAGTATTAAATATATAGCATATTAATGTTTCTGTAAATGTATGTTTTAATATACATGTTTTTGGTTACTTTGAAATCATGTTTAGAGTAGTTTAGTTTATTTCTTATTAACAATTCATATTTAGGTAATTTTAACAATTTCTAACATATTTTTATTCTTTTATTTGAATCGTGCTAGTTTAGGTTGTTTTAATAATATTGCATACGGGTGTGATTCATGTATCTTTTAGTTAGAAATTGAATGCCATATGACTTAGAAATTTTTCTTTTATTTGAAGTGCTATGTACATATGTTATGTTTTTTTTTCATATTTAATTTTGGATGTTCTCTCTTTGTTTCTATTTTTTTATTTGCATGCATTTGAGAAATACTTATCAAATAACCAATTATGATTAGTAGAGGCCAACCTTACGGTTGGGCGAACGGGATGCCTAACACCTTTTTCGATTCGTACCTTAACCCCCGAACTCTCTTTCTCTGGTTAACGTTTTAAAATATCAATAGCCATTTTTATTTTTCTTAGTTTTTTTAAAAAATTAATTGGCGACTCCATTTTTCAACAAAAAGGGATTTTCAAAATTTGACTTTCAAGGTGTTAAAATATTTTCAAACATCTTTGAATTTTCTTATTTTTGAAACATTTTCAAAACCCCTAAATTCCAACGCCACACTAACACCTTCCCTTTTCGTACTCTAGCCCCCGGACCCTCTTCTCTCTAGTTACATTTTTAAAAGACCCGCACCATTCTTTTCTTTTTATTGATTTCTCTAAACAATAAGTGGCGACTCCATTTTTTGTCAAAAAGGATGCTTAGATATCTTGGACTTTTGTTTTAAAAGGGAAAGGGAAAAAGAATAATTTTTAAAATTAATAGATATCCAATGTATCCCCCACTCACTCCCCTCAAAGTATCCTCAGCTTTTTCTTGCGACTCCGTTGGGGACTAGTTTTCCAAATAAACTCACAAGAGGGCTAAACTTGAAATGCCAATAGTTCTTGTTATAAACATTTCATCGGTATTCGCATTTGTGTTTGCATATTTGTGTGCTTAGTTCTCAAACCCTCGCTCCGCCTATCCAATACCCTGGTCAGTTTACTGTCTCGGGACTATGTTGGGGAACCCAACAAGCTTTCTGGCCACATGCATCCATAGATGTGGAAAAAAAAAGTTATTGCGTACTGTTTGACCATGTCTTGCATCATTCCTAGCGATGTGAGGTATATTCTTGACTCTATTCAGAAGGTACACTGAGTAAAAATCTACCAGCCTTTTCATGTGCACATAGATTCTTAGAACCCCTCTTTTAGGATTAATAAATCTTTTAGGGTTATGTGATTTTCCTTTCTATGGATGGTTTTGTTTGTATAGTTAGCTCCCCGTTTAGGGTTCGTTTTTGTCCTCCCGATCCATCGTGGAGGGTGAGTTATTTTTGAGTTAGGCCCAGTTAATGAGTCTTCTGGTTTACATGAGCCCTTTTAGTTTAGAGACCCGAGATAATAACACCGAGAAAAGAAGAACCGATACGCACTTGGGCTCGATCTCTGAGGGGAAAACTCAAACGTACCGATCAGTTGAGATTGCCAATGGTAGACCCAAAATTGACCATGGCTGATATGATGAGGGCAATTCTGGAATTACAATGGATAGTCGAAGGAGTTAGTATCACTATAACGAATCAGGCTAGGATCCAGACTCTGTGTCAAGCTCAGATCCAAGCTTTATAGACCCGGGTTACAAACCCCAATGTGATTGTTTTGAATGACCTTGAAGATGGTATAACAGATAACATTTGGGATAATAATATGGGATGTGAGGGAGCCCAACCAGTAGTTGTACAACCCATTTGGCTCGGAATCCAAGAAATCTTAGCCACTAAGGAGTCGATCTTGTCTGATAAGGTCGACTAATTAGAGAAGATTTTGAGGAAAGCTCGAGGGCTTGAGGACTACACGCTAGATGTCAAAGGACTCTGTTTATTCCCTGATGCTAAGTTGCCCGAGATATTCAAAATGCCTGATATGAAAAAGTTTGAAGTTTGACGGGACCAGGGACTCGAGGATCCATTTGAGAATGTATGTGGGAACTTTGTCACCGATGGGTATTAGTTATTAGTTGAAAGCCCAGCTTTTTTAGCGGTCTTTGTCAAGAGCTGCTCAGAAATGGTTTCTATCTTTAGATGCTGCAAAGACGAGGACATGGGAGGACATTGCCACTGCATTTGTCGATTAGTATAACTATAACATCCAGCACGATGTCACCACCTGGGAACTCGAGCCAACCTGGCAGGAGGTCAAAGAATCTTTTGTCAAGTTCTTAACCCGGTGGAGGGTTAAGGTAGCCAAAATGACAAGCCGACCTATTGAGAAGGAGCAAGTATGAATGGTGGTGAAGTACTTGCAGCTGTAGTTCCAAAAGTATCTGATCACGCAGCCGTTGATGACATTTGAGCAGGTTTTTGATGCTTGGGTATAGATAGAGGACGCTTTGCAATCTGAGGATATTGAAAAGGGAGAACTAAGTCAAAGAACAGTTCAGAAGCCATACGTCAATAATTAGAGCAATGCCGCCAATGTCATAGGCCGAAGTTATGAAGTGAACTTGTTGAATCCTAACCTGAATCAGGCAAGCCCATCTGCTTAGTCAGTAGTCCAAAATCCACTCTTAAATCAAAAGAGAACCTTCACACAACTCACTATGACTTTGACATCTATCCTGAGCTGTCTGATTAATAGGGGTCTCCTAAAGCCTCTAGAGCCGACCCCGCCTCCAAATCCTTTGCCACCTCGAAACAATCCTACCTACTACTATACCTTCCGCCATGGACACGGACATCTGACTAACAATTACGTGTGGCTTCAACATGAGATCCAAGATTTGATTGATAACAAAGTGATCCCTCCACCTACCGCTGTACAGAAATCGAACATTACTACTAATCCTCTTCTGAATCATGCCAATCAGCATAATGTGAACGCTATCGAGGGAGGATCAGAAAGTTATGATCCCAGTAAGTTCATAGTTTTTGTAACAAAACTGAAATCGATTGCAAATTTTTCATCCAGGTAGGAGGTGTTGTGGATTGATGACAATTCTTTCAACTTGTCAATTTTCATTGTCCATGAAGTGGAAATCCCTCCATTTACCGATGATGAGGAAGATGAAGAAGTCAAACACCTATGGGAAGATTTGGCCTGCCTCAAGGCATTAGATGATTTGAAAGAGGCTGGAATCGACATCAAGTGGCATGTCCCAACTGTCCCAAGCGATGATATAGCCTGGCATCAAGGGACAGCTTGGTATGGGGAAGCCAACCCGAGTTTTGAAATACAAAGAACAGGGAAAACAGCATTAGAAGTAAGAGAGTCCTCTATGGAGAAAGACGAAGAATCTTCAAAGGAAAAGGACATTGACAGTGAGAACAAGCAGGAAGAGTGTAGCGCCTCTGTCCCGTTTTAATATAATATTAATATATTTATGGAAACCAATCCAAAATGGAAACCTTCTCTACATAATTGAATTCTCATACATATCCAATTTCAAATAAATGCTTGTGATTCTCCAAGGGTTTATTTACAACCACAATATCATTATACTCATCCGCACAAATTTACATACAAACATGATACAAATACAAAGAGATATAAAATTATTCTTCTAACTTCTAGGCTTCCCCATAATGCAATCTTGGCCCTGGTATCGCTCATGGTCCTTGAAACCTGAATTGGTTTTCTAAACGTACATGAGCCGAAGCTCGTAGGGGAAGATTAACTCAATCTGATGCATGATTTGTGAGGTGTGATGGGTGCACACAAAAATTTTATCAAAACCTTGTCATTTATCCCCAAATTAACTTCACATTGCATAACTGAGTTTTGTAGAAAAGATTATTGCCTCATACTTCTTAATTTCCATGAAATTAACCATTACACCATTTTCAATTGGTTCAATTCATTTTTCATTCACCATTAACCCAACACATCTTGCCATTTTCAATTGTCCCAATACCCATTACCATTTTATTATATTTCCAAGTTAAGGTTATACCAACCCAATTATGTATAACACACGCATATACCCACGCTTTGCCAACACAATTCATATTTTACCAATTCATGACTCAAAACATAGGCACCTGTGTTGAACGAACGTATAAACCCACGTAACGTTATACTCAACCTGGCCACACAGGCCCCATGAAGTAACGGAACGTTCTATACCCTGAAACGACTAACGTCTTTTCTCGGTCACTAGCTGGAGGGCAGAGAACCCAACTACATCCTTTCCTAGTCATTAGCCGGCAGGCAGAGAACTTGAATACGTCCTGCGCAGTCAGTTCGCTCGAGCAGACGATGGGTGCTCGAGTGCCCAACTCTCTACCAGTTGGTTGCTCGAGCAGACAAGGCTCCGCTCGAGCATGCTGGTGTCTGAGACAAACCCAGATTTTCTCCTGTTTCAAGTTTTTAGCCTGCATACCCTTAAACCTTTATCAAACATGTCTCAAATCTCAATTTCAACCCCAAAACATTATATTCAAGTCTCATAAACCCTTTTTATATAACAAATTTGAACAAATCATAGTTAATATTTTCTAAAAAACTCAACTCTTAATGAGAATCCAACCCAACTCACCATTTACTCTATCAACCCTTCAAATCATGCATTTTACTTATATAACAAATTATCAACCCAAATCAACATAAACATATGAGAGAATCTAGATCCTACCTCGAATTTTCTCAAAAGCTTGAATCTCCTCCAATTTCTCCCTCCTAGGGTTTGGTTGTAGATGTTCTTGCTTCTTTGATGCTCCCTCCTCCATCTTCTTGCTCCAAAGCTTGATTTCTACCCTTACTTGCTCCCAATTTAGCTTCAAATCTTAAATTTTGAAAGGTAGAAGGTTAGGGTTTCATGTGGATTTTGGTCTCTCTCTCTCTCTCTAAAATGGAAGAAGAGAAGAGGAAAAGAGAAAATGAGAAGGGCTCACGTGGCAAGGAGAGGTGTGGACATATATATAAACAAAAATCCCAAAATATTTCCATCATTCGAGAATACTCCAAACATATCCTGACTGTCCGCTCGAGCAGACCCCCACCGCTCGAGCGGTCCCCCCACTCAGGACCACTTGCTCGCTCGAGCAGGCTCCCCACCACTCGAGCGGTCAGCGTTGGGAGACAAACTGAACAGAAGCTGCCAACACCATGCCCAAGTGTAAACCAAACACCTCACAACGATGTTCTCATACATTTCACGACCCATGGCCCTCATCATCCAACATTACATAATTAAAAATTTTTATTCTCCCTCCAAATTAGCACTTTTCTCAAACCCACTGGAGGTCTCAAAACAAGTTCTCGATTAAATCTTAAAAATAAAAAGGGATCGAGTTACTACAATCTCCCCTACTTAGGAAATTTTGTTCCTCAAAATTCGTCTCAGGTGACACCAAATTTTTCTTTAATCTTAATATCCGTCAAGACACTTCGCTAATCACTCGGTCCATATAGCATCCTTCTTAATCCCGTGATCTTGGTCGTTCTTCCGAGACGATATAACTCAAGGGTGCTATCTTCTGAACACCAACGCTTCATAAATATTAGAATTATTTAAATGCATCGAATTGTATTCATATCGGGCATGACCAATTTAAAACGATTCATCGTTTAATATAACATCAATTCTTACCCAAAATTAACACCAGAACTAAAGTCAACCACCCCTTCATTGATCACCATCTCACGTTACATACACGTTCCCGAAGGCTAAACCTTCTCAACCATAGCATTATGCATCACAGGTCTCACCACTGCTAGGATTCTCTCGACTTCGTCGCATTATGGTCTAACTCACTGCTGTAGTCCAATGCATACCGAGGACTACTTCTCCACCCAAACACGTTGCCAAACTCGGATATTGTTCACAAGTGTTACACGTGTTATCCCGAACTACCAACTACCACAAACTTAAAACCATACCACTACTTGTACGGCATTACTTGAGTCTTTCAGCCATCGACACTAACACAGCTACCTAGACTCCATAAGTCACTAGGATTATACACACCTCATAAATTAAATGCTTCACCGGTAATCACTTACTTAAATAGATGAAAACCATATACATTCGCATCTTCCCTTCAAACGGTCGACCCACTCTTCGCACTTTAAGAATTCAGTATAGTCCAAAGCTTCCAAACGTAACACAATTATACTCGCAGGAACCTATCAACCCACCACGTGAATAGTCTAGCAACAAGGTTCCAACAAAATTCCCATTTTACCAAGAACTAGAGATTCAATCATACTCACACAAACCACGACAAGCTACACGCCACGGCTAATGGTTCTCGGTTAAGCAATACAAAAGATTCCATGCCTCAGCATGATCTTCCTTGTTAATAGGGACAAACATTCCTGGTCCACCAACCCAATCTCCACAAATTTTCGAACACTTACATTCACACGATTGAGTAAACAGATTCCAACCAGAAAACCTATGAGGAACTCAGCTCTCCAATCACCTGATTTCAACCGTATTCTTTTTCTAAGGTACACACTCACATATCACAACATGAACACCAATCCTCTTAGACTCCCATCAATATTTGACTTTCAAGAAACTTTGTAAATCTCACCTTGAGGTTGCATCACCCATGGCTACACAGTTACTGTCTACCCTAATCATGATATCCAAATCATCTGTTACACTAAACTCTTAACTCTTAGACCTCATTCGCATTATACTCATATTGACCTTAGACCCACGGAACTCCCTTAAGGACTTCACCTGACTTGCACTAAAGCTACCAGCATTTCATACAAACCAAACTACATCTCCAGAAACATTACCCATACACTCGGGTTCAAACGGACTCTTCAAGGAACCATGAGAAAATGAATCCGCACTCTTATGGCCCCAACATTTTACTTCCCTCAAGAACGAACGATCGCACTAGTCGACCAACCCCAATATCTCTTCCACTAGAAAAACCATGAGTCTGCTCTAAGCTCTTGCTCCACGTCACTACCTTTTAGGGCTATCATTGGACACTTGCTTTGAAAGAAAGTTGACCATTCACAATGAGGATATCACTTGTCACACCAGATTCCTACACTTAGGTCTCTTCACAAGCAGATTAACTATTGTTCATGCCTTCACATCCTAATGGTACATCGCATGTGTCCATAAGATTCTCATTGGTTAACCACTGAGGCATAACACCATACATACTCTCCTCATTTTAGGACATCTCCTAATAGGGTTACAGCACATCAACTTCATTTCCTATAGGTAATTAACAATTAAATGGGTAGATAAAACCCACTCCACGGTCTTTAGCTCGCGACTCCGGTACCCCCGGAAATCACAAAACACTCAATCAAGAACGCCCATCTCTTATGTCATTACACGAAGCACATAGCTATCCGAACATAAAAGTGACTACATATAACATAAACAAAACAAACCTCGCCCATCGACTCCAAACCAAACGACGCCACCCTATCACTCACCCCTAAGCGTCAGGTAACATCACTATCTTTAGATCTTACGCCATGTCACATACTACCACCATCATCCCCTCATGAAACCTCCTCATACCAACTCGTCATCCCAAGACGACCGAGTCAGCCACATCAACAGCACCTATCACATGCCTCCACAGACTTCACATACTCACACTCACATTCTTACCAAACACCATTGTATTCCACATAATCTCTTGTTCTTGAGAACGACGACCCAATCCACAAAACTCTTCTCCGTGAAACTTCCCAAATGACCTCGAATCTTCATTCACCACATCATAACTACCATCGATATACAGTTCATCCTACGTATATGCACATCACTCGATAACCAACTAATTGATCACATCTTTTAGTTCACATATTCTTTCCTCCTACGCTTTCAACTTTTATCAAGAAACACAACAAAACACCATGCTAGGGGGAAAACACAAGGGTTATCAATCTGACCTTCAAAATCACAAGATACCACTGTGGTCACCAACAACACCCCTCAGGGTAAGGGACATTTCAAATACGTGCCGAAGCACAGACTTTCTAACACACTTTATACCAGAGATCATTACGTTCCCGTCCACTGTGCTCCGTCCATATCCAATCTTGGGGTACACGACTCATGACACGACACGGCTCAAGACATAGCGCGGCTCACGACGTACACAATCCTCAACGCGCCAAAAACCATGCCTCATTTCCAACCACAATAAACAACCTCCAAGAGGTAGCACTCTACCATACTTGTTCGTCAAACTATGGGTAGCACAATACATTACGGGCAACTAACTACGGTCAATCCCAACTCACATGGGTACAACACATTCCAAACAATCGATGCTTGTCTCACGAGTTTACGCCCACCACCATCACTGACCACTGTGTCATAATTCTACTATCCATGCCACCATCCATAACCCCTTCCACAAGGATATCACAACACCTAACTAGGTCGAACTCAACCTAACCTCCTAAAGTCAAGCTACACATTACTCACCACCTAATCATATCATATCAACACATGTTCACATACTGAGGGAAAGCCTTAGAGCTGTGTGACAATCCAAGCAACTAATTCAGATTTCTCATAAAAAAATATCGGCCAAACGCTTTTCTATTTTGAACCCCAAAGTAGTTGATCAGACGCCACATGGCACGCCACATCATCCCAAGACTTAACCTTCCATGCTCAGATAAACACATAGCACGCGCAAGACAATTCAATCACAAATCCATGCAAGCACACAGTTCATGTCGTGTAGTAGTGCCTAATCTCATCAAACAACTTACATACTAACGGTCATCCTTACTTCCCACGGCTCCTAGGTATTCACACCTAGAGCTTTGATACCAATTGTAGCGCTCATGTCCTGTTTTAATATAATATTAATATATTTATGGAAACCAACCCAAAATGAAGACCTTCTCTACACAATTGAATTCTCATACATATCCAATTTCAAATAAATGCTTGTGATTCTCCAAGGGTTTATTTACAACCACAATATTATTGTACTCATCCGCTCAAATTTATATACAAACACGATACAAATACAAAGAGATATAAAATTATTCTTCTAACTTCTAGCCTTCCCCATAATGCAATCTTGGCCTTGGTATCGCTCCTGGTCCTTGAAACCTGAAATGGTTTTATAAACGTACGTGAGCCAAAGCTCGTAGGAGAAGATTAACTCCATGTGATGCATGATTTGTGAGGTGTGATGGGTGCACATGAAAATTTTATCAAAATCTTGTCATTTATCCCCAAATTAACTTCATATTGCATAACCGAGTTTTGTAGAAAAGATTATTGCCTCATACTTCTTAATTTTCATGAAATTAACCATTACACCATTTTCAATTGGTCCAATTAATTTTTCATTCACCATTAACCCAACACATCTTACCATTTTCAATTGTCCCGATACCCATGACCATTTTATTATATTTTCAAGTTAAGATTTTACCAACCCAATTATGTATAGCACACGCATATACCCACGCTTTGCCAACACATTTTATATTTTACCAATTCATGACTCAAAACAAAGGCACCGGTGTCGGACGAGCGTGTAGACCCACGTAACATTATACTCAACCCAGCCACACAGGCCCATAAAGTAATAGAACGTTCTATACCCATACACGTCTAACGTCTTTTCCCGGTCACTAGCCGGTGGGTAGAGAACCCAACCACGTCCTTTCCCGGTCATTAGCCGGCGGGCAGAGAACCTGAATATGTTATGCGCAGTCAGCCTGCTCGAGCGGACGACGGGCGCTCGAGTGCCCAACTCTTTGCCAGTTGATCGCTCGAGCGAATAGGGCTCCACCCGAGCGTGCTGGTGTCAAAGACAAACCCAGATTTTTCCATGTTTCAAGTTTCTAGCCTCCATACCCTTAAACCTTCATCAAACATGTCATAAATCTCAATTTCAACCCCAAAACATTAGATTCAAGTCTCATAAACCCTTTTTATACAACAAATTTGAACATATCGTAGTTAATCTTTTCTCAAAAACTCAACTCTTAATGAGAATCCAACCCAACTCACCATTTACTCTATCAACCCTTCAAATTATGCATGAAACTCGTTGTATTTTACTTATATAACAAATTATCAACCCAAATCGACACAAACATATGAGAGAATCTAGATCCTACCTCGAATTTGCTCAAAATCTTGAATCTCCTCCAATTTCTTCCTCCTAGGGTTTGGTTGTAAATGTTCTTGCTTCCACTACAACAAAATGTATTATTAGTGACGACATTTGCCAACGTAAGGCATTGTTAGTTGGCAAATGTAAGCTTTTGGCGACCCAAAAAAAATGCATTGGCAAAACATCCAAAAGTAATCTTTTTTGGTGACGCAAAACACGTTCCTCGGCAAAAAGTGTTGGTGGCAAATTTGGCGCCACCAGATATTTCCCTCCATGGGGAGAAGATGTTTTGCGGACGCAATTTTTATTTTTGGTGACGAATAGAGTGTTGGTAAAAGTGAAAACTTTCTACGACGAGTTATTTACGTCGGAAAAGGTCAAAGATCACTTTTTACTTAATATTTTAGTACATAACATTATATGATATTTAAAAAAAATAAATATTATTAACTTCATCTACTCAGTTTATTAAGTGAATAGTATAAATCTTATTAAGTAAACAATGTAAACCTAATATGATGATAAAAGATTTTTCTACATTTTTCAAAATCTATTAATTAACAAAATTTGAAAAGTAAAATTATTCAAAAAGTATGATCGATCTTTTTTCAAAAGCAAAATACTGAGTTGGTTTAAAAATGTTATCCCATAAAACGGCTTTAGTATTTTAGCTATTGTTTGGCATTTTTAAAAAACTAATTTGTTTTAATTAAAAAATTAATTTTTAAGTTATAGTGCTTGGCATCTTTAAAATTTTTTTACTTTTCTTTTCAACAAAAAAAAAATACACACATTTCGAACACTATAACTTTCTTAAAGTAAAATGAACTATAATATCATTAATTTAAAAAATAAACTCTTCTCACAAAAAAATGTTAATATCTCAAATATTATAACTTAAAAGTAAAAATAAGAACATATTAAATATTTTAATAAAAAGTAAAAAGCAAAAAAACTATTATAAAACTGATATGTTTTTAAATTTTTTTAATCAATATTTAGCTCGATTAATTCAAAACCGAGATAGTTTGGTTACTTTGGTGCCCTTTTTTAATCTCACCTAATATTAACATATGAGAAACCAATTCTTTTTGGTCTCATATGCTTCGAGCCTTCGATAAATTTATATCCTACCTATCTTTGCTCCCCCTCTTCTCTCACAACGCACAAAAAATTCATCGATCTCGCTCAACGTACAATAGATTTCGCCATCAATTGTAGTGATCCGGCACGTTTTTATTTTGAGTAATTATTTTTGAAATAATTAAATTAATAAAATTGATTTTGACGATATATGTTGGCCGGCTTAAATACTCAAAATATTAAATCTAGATTAATTTCACGATAGGAGAAAATTTTAATAGCGTGATATGAATTAAATTTAAATTTAATTAAATGATTTAATGTAGGAGGGTTTGTAAATATAAATTATAAAACATCTATATAAAAAAATAATAATAATAATAATAAAATCAAAAAAAAAAAAAATTTAATTATGGAACCTCCTGGAGTGTTCGAGAAAAAAAATTTGCCGAGAGTGGGAGAAATTAAAAGCTGTGTGGAAGTTTCACATAAAAGAATAGAAGCAAAGTACGCACCTCACCGTCGTGACCCACCACCGCTGTTACTACTCAACTTGCCGTCGCCTCCGTCGCCACCGATACTTCAGTCACTGGAGATTGAAGAATTAAACACATCCAGAACCCCAGCCCCACGCGAATTCTCCCTCCCCCGTCTCTGCTCTGTTTCGGCGCACTCCCTGAATGGAGTTTCAAGATCTCGTCCGAAGCTCTCTGTCAAATTGATTTCTTTTCTCACCAAAGTGGACGACGCCAGTATGGATTTGAGCGTTCCACAACTGGAGCTTCGCGTTGAATCCATTTGGAGTCGAATTTGAAGATGGCCAAATCTAGGGTTCTGAAATTTGGGGCTTTTGGCGTTTTAACTCCCATGAAGTAGGATCTTGACTAGATTTGATGTGAGTATGATGATATGCATTGAATTTTATGTACATCTCTTAAAAACCTTAAGATTTAGAAAGAATCATCACTAGAACCCTAGTTAATTTGGGTGAGTTCCAAAATAACTTGTTACATGTGTCACACACCTCTGCTGCCCACAATGTGTTTGTAAAAATTCCTCTATCAAATTATTGAAGTTACTAGAACGATTTAGCAAACAACGAGTGAGTTTTAAATTTGTGCAACCTGGTTGCTACCCTAATTGCTGCCCTGGAGAGTTTCAAATTGGTGGATCTTACTTTGGATGCATACTAATTTGTAAAAATAGAAACTATTTGTTGGGTGTGATTATTAATTTGGAACAAATTAATTTGGAAAATATCTTATATGTTCAACAAAACAACAATAATAGAGATTCCTTCACCTATTTATGTTCAGTAATTTTTTCTTTTTGATGTCTTTTAGAGACTTAAATGAATTTTGTGGAAAGTTGTTGATTAGGCCAGTTTTCATTTTGCAGTGTTTCAGTAATTAATCTGGGTTAGTGCAGAATGATCAACCTAGTACATGGATTGGAAGTCTCTTTTACTTCCATTTTGTGAAGCTAGGTGGTTTCATTAAGTGGGTTGATGAAGGATTAAGGTTTGGTGTGAAAGTTGGGATTGCTTCTTTGTTGCTCAATAGATAAATATCATTCTCATCATTGTTTTGTTGAGCTTTGCAGGAAGTAAAAATGAAAAAAGAGGCATCAGCACGGGTGCTTTACATCTCTCTCATCATTTTTGATATTATTTTGCTTTGAAAAGTTGAAAATTATTTGCTGTAAGAACAATTATGATTCGTGACAGTGTGTCATATCGTCTCACTTGTGGATTGGACAATTGGAACTTAAGATAACTATAAAATACTAAGTCATGGGTAACTCAATTTGTAAGATAGCATGCTAGTTTCTATTGGATAACAACTAGCAATGTTAAGAACATATTACAGCTAAATGTGGTTCACATAAAACTGTGGCTAATTTTTGCTTAGAAGACTCGAGCAATAATAAATGTAACAATGCAAGTAGATTACAGTCCAGCCCCTTGAAAAGGTTACTGGACCCATTGCTGAAACCGAAGGCAGCAAACTCCCATCAGCCATCAAAGAAGGATTCATCATCAATAAATAGGCATGCAAATCATCTAATGGACGAGTAGAATCTTTCACTGTACATGCAACAAAAGTAAAACTAGATTTGAAAAAATGCAAGACTACTAATGTTGATGATTCCCATCACAAGAACCATGGATCATTAATTTTTTTCTTTTTGGTGTGCGTGAAGAAGTAGCTAGATGTTTATTTCTTTTGATAAGTAAGAAATAAACATTGTTAATAGTCCCAATATGATTATCCCAGGAAAAGAAACCTGGGTTACCATCACAACTGGGTTAGTAGTTTTAATGTTAATAGTCCCAAGATGTTTATTTCTTTTGATAAGTAAGAAACAAACATTGTTAGTAGTCTTAATGTTTGACAACTGGGTTACCATCACAAACCTTTGCCCGCTTTGTCAAAATGAATTTCAATTAATCACGTGTGTACCTATGAGTGGGAAATTGTCAGAGCTTTTCTTTTTTGTTTAACAAGCGCTTCTTTGGTAAATAGATTGCTTCTACTTGTACTTTGTTGTCATCCACTTATTCAGTTGATTCTTAAAGTAGTTTGAGAATGCTACATTGATGCCACCCCAGCTTACAACTTTTAATTTATGCTGAAGGTATATGATACTGTTGGAAGCAACAAGGTTGACGTGGATTCATTCTCTAGGTATTTCTTTATTTTTTTCTGAAGTTTTTATTGCTGTTTTTCTATCTAAGCTGGAGCTATGTATGCTTTCACCATCTTATTTTGTATTTTACTATTTCTATAATCAAACGGGGATTACCCCACTTACTGTCCTATTCTTATCAGATGAAAATATGTTTTGAAAGATGTGGAGAGTTAGTATATTCTCAGGAATTTCACTACATGGTTGATGTGGGAGTTAGTATATTATTTGCTCATTCCTATTACCTGATTGTTTTCTAAAAGACTCTTGCCATGCCCATAAAGGAAATGGTCAGGATTTTGATTTGTACACTTCCTAATTCCTAAATATTCGTAAAAAAGGAATTATTACCTACCAAAAGCCTCCGACCACTCTATATATGTACAATTGATAAGTTGTATTTAAAGTATCAGCTTAGTGTTTTTTTTTTGTTTCGTTTCACTTTATTTATCTTCTACCCTAACTTTCTTTGAAAATTTTTTCTAATCTAAGATCATATGCTTGTTTGGTAATTTTAGTCAAATAAAATGTTATTTTTATGGGTGATTGAGGCACTTTCATATATTTTTTTCACAAATTTTCTGTGGTGGACCATCTTAAATTTTTTTTTTGAAGAAGCAATAGAGAACTAGCAAGTGGTGTAACTTATTATGTTCAATATGCTAGCAAATTGGTCATGAATATTTTAGATAATTTATCATAGTTGCCTTCATATTGAGTTAATAGCACTATGACAATTGTTATTTTGTTTTTTACTTGAATTTTGGGATAAATTGGTACTAAATAAATTTGTTTTCTTCATTTATTTGAAACGTGTTTTTTTTCCATTTTCTATCATTGTGTTTATAGGCTGATTTTCTCTATTATTTGTGATGAATGGGGCTACAACACTTGGCAGTTTTGATACTATTTACATTAACTTAGACTTTGAGTTAAAACTAGCAAACAATGGTGGTTTAAAGATCAATGCAGTTCACTTTTAAGGTAACTATCATTTCTTATCCCATAATAGGTATTAAAATTTTTTTTTGTCAATTATCATTTCTTATATGTTAAAAGCATTACTATTATAACTTTTTCATTAAAACTCTTATGTTGATTTTTTTCTTGCAGTTTAATCAGAAGAATACCCATACGAAAGTGGAACTCGATGAAGTACAGTTGAGTGAATTGTTGGGTTTTTTTCTTTGTAATTTTATAATTCTCTTTGACAACAATTTACGTTATCATTTAGATACTAGAATTATATGTAATAGATTTGCAACACGTGTTTGTGTTAAGATTATATCTGAATTATTTTTTTATGTTGGGGTTGAAATTAATTGAATATATGTAATACATGAATTTGATTATATATTTATGAATGAGTGAATGTAATACAGATATATAGAGATTAGTGAAAAATAAATAAAAAATTTTAAATAAGAACTCTTTTGCCTATGCAAACAATAGTTGGCAAAAGTATTTGAAACGCTCAAAATTTACTGTTTGTCGACTCATTTTATGCGTCGCGAAAGAGTGTACTTTTGCCAACGTCACCATTAGCTGCCAAAAATGTAACAATATTTTAATTTTTAATCACTTTTGCCGACGCATTAAATAATTACCGACAAGTATTTAATATTTTTGCCAATGCAACGATTTGTTGCTAAAGCCTAATAAATAAAGTGAAACGAAACAAAAAAAAAACACTAAGCTGATATTAAACTAGTTTGCTAATATTTATCTTCTACCATAATAGGTGATATTAAACTAGTTTCACTTTATTTATCTTCTACCTACTAAGCTGATATTTATCTTCTACCTAATTGAGTTGCTAACGCATTTATTTTGCGTCGGTAAATACTTTTTTCGACACACTTTCGCCGACGCCTTGCCGACGCAAGGGTTTGCGTCGAAAATGTGTTTTACCAACTCAATTAGGCTTTTGCTGACATTTTTTCATGCGTCGGGAAAATTGCTTTTTGTTGTAGTGTGTTTATAATAAATTGACTAGTTTATTAGTTATTAAACTAGTTTATCATAATTGATATTATTATAAGTTTATAATGTATTATTATTAATTGACTAGTTAATTATTTAGTATAAGTTTATAACTTATTAATTTATTATATAAGTTTATATTTTATGTGTTTATTAATTTACTATAAATTTATTATAACTTATAAGTTTAATAATAAAATACAATACAAATTTTATTAATCAAATTTTAATAAAAATAAATTTTGATTTTTCTGGGTGGGTTTTTAGCAGGTCAAGTGAGCGGACTTGGGCTCGGGCTTTCGAACCTTGGGTTTTGAGCTAGGCCTCAGGCTCACAGTAACGGCCCTAGGCGGTCCCGCAAGTCACATGCATCTTTTTACACTCCCAGCATGTGCTGCATGTCGAATAAAACCATTTTATTTTGTAATATAGATTTTTGCACCATAACTAAATGAAAATCACATTTTATTCCAGAATTACGGAATAATTACTGCTTACAAAGAGAGATCTAGGTGCTAATCCTAGATTTGATCTTACACCAATATCTTCCCAACCCGTATCCCACATTCTGATCAGTTCAGTTAAGTTCACGTAATGTTTTCCGGTCGCTGATCTCCCTCGTAATCGCCGGAATACAACTTGAACTCCTCGCAATACCACCCTTCCTTTGATCGGCGCCCTTTCCTCTCGGGCTCACAGACTTAGCTCTACCGCCATCGCCATTAAACCTCGAGCTCTTCCTCAAGATCTCTCTCATGGCCTCTGCTTGGAGCAACACCGGATACGCCCGCACCACCCTATTAAACCTCGCGCACGCGCTCATGTGCTCCCTCAGCGCTTCTTCTCTTTTTCCTCCGTTCTTCTCCGCCTCTTCCTTCACCGCCTCCGCGCACAGCCCACAAATCAGCTTCCCGGAGAACCTGTCCCGCACCCTGCTAATGTACCCCGGGGTGCACTCTTCCGACATGCCGCAGCACTCGCACTTGGCGTCCACTTCCGCCTCCGAAATCGGCGGGAGCTTTCCGCCGTCGTCGGCGGCGGCGGCTTTGCTCGGTTCGAATGAGATGTCGGAGATTGTTCTTTGGAGGCCTTCCATCGAAAGCCTCGGTGGCTTTTGGGCGACGATGGTGTTGGAGCCAACAAGGGTCGACTCTGTAACAAAAGTTAAAACCAGAGCTATCTTCGATGGGATATTAGGCTGAAAGTTGGGTACCTAGCTAGCATTGTTTGCTACCAAGAGTAAGAGTTAACATAGGAGGTTGAAAATAGTAGAAAATTTATTAGGTGTTCTTGTAATACTATGCAGTTGATGATGTGTCATATTTTTAGTAATGTCTCAGTTTGAAATAATTGTTTATTTATTTTTTTATTTAATTTATTTAGTTTTTTAATATTTTCGTAAATTTCATTGGTCATTTACTCGTACTATTATATTTTCTGGTATGTTACGCCGACACCTTTTGTATTTAAGAATTATATCACTTATATCCCTCTATTTTATCAATGTACCCTCTTATATTTTTATTTTTATAACACTTAAATCTAAAAGTTAATTTTTCATTAATTTTTAGACGATTTTTTTTTAATTGCAAAATTTTATTAAAAATTTTTTAATTAAAAAATAAAAAATTACTAAATACAAAAAAAATAAAATTTAATTTATTAATTTATTTTTATTTTTAAGTTTTTAATTTTGATAAAAAAAAATTTAATTTTTAACTTTTTATAGTTTTTGGTCAAAAGTTTTCACTTTTTTTGAATCATCAGAGAAATTAAAAAAAAAAATTATTTTGAGTAAAAAAAAAAATTCACTAAATTTGAAAATAAACAACGTAAAATTTGATTAGTTAGTTTATTATGGTTTTTATATATATATATTTTATATTTATGCATTGCATGTAATAAATTTTTTTATATGCTTTTTTTGTCTATAGTAAAATATTTTAACATTAGATCAAACGAGTATAGTAAAATTTTTAACATTAACTTAAACGGACATACTTATTTCTTTTTTCTTGAAAAAATTAAAAAAATAAAAAATTTGATAAAAAAATTACAAAAAGTTCAAATAAGGTGGCAAAAAATATTTTAAAGCTTTATAAGACACTTTTTTTATTTTTAATGATTTTTTTAAATTTCAGTTAAAACAACTATACTTTTAAATTTATTTTATTTTCAGTGTGATAATCACTTGTTTATTTTTATTTTTAGTAAAATAAATTAATTATTATATTTTTAAAACTCATTTAATTGAAATAATTTGAAAAAAATTATAATTTTCTTGACTAACGCACTATCTGAAATTTTTTTTTTTTGCCTTTTTTTTTGTGTGTGTTACTCTTTCAGTTTTTTTTGAATTTTTTAAAATTTTTTACTCTAAATTGTTTTACATTTTTCATTCATCATAATAAAATAAATTTAAAAATATAACTGTTTTGCCTTAAATTTAAAAAAATATTAAAAATTAAAAAAATGCCTTATAAAGTTTTTAAATGATTTTTTTCAACTTATTTGAACTTTTTTTTATATAAACAAAAAAAATATATAAATCATAATAAACTAATTAATCAAATTTTATATTATTTATTTTCGAATTTAGTAAAAAAAAAATTACTCAAAATATTTTTATTTTCTAATTTTTCTCATTAAGATGATTTAAGGAAAGTGAAAACTTTTGACCAAAAACTATAAAAAATTAAAAATTAATATTTTTTTTCAAAATTAAAAACTTAAAAATAAAAATAAATTAATAAATTAAATTTTATGTTTTTATTTTACTAATTTTTTATTTTTTAATTAAAAATTTGTATTTTAAGATTTTGTAATTAAAAAAACTAAAAATATTAAAAAATAGTGTTTTTCGTCCAAAAGTTAACTAAAAAGTTAACTTTTTGATCTATGTGCTACAAAAATAAAAATATAAGAAAGTACAATGATATTTCAAAAAATAGATTAAGTGTCAGTGATATAACATTTAAATACAAAAATATAAGTATAATATATCCAAAATTTTTACTTTTATAGTTCATCTAATCCAGACAATTCAAAAGATAAAAAAATTTAGTTAAAAAATAATAAATAAATAAATAAATAAAAAACAAAAACTACCAGATTTAGCCCATATATTGCCCAAGTGTTGAGGATATAATATTTGCATCTATTTTGACCACTTATGAGGAGAAGTTTTTAAACTGAGAAATAATTTTATTATTTATATTTTTAATAGGTCTCTTTACACGTGCTTTTAGTATTTTTCTCTATCATGTGCAAATATATTTTAATCATTTGGTAATCAGTACGGTTTGATCACACAATCTATGGTGAGATTGTATTATATTGTAAATCCCCAACTTACCTATTAAAAAGGAGAATAAGCCTATATTTGGATTAATTTTTTAAATTTTTTTTTTAATTTTTTAATAATTTTTTGTAAAAAATATATATATAAAAATATATTATAAAAAGTCAAAAATTTTATATATTATAAAAAGTCAAAAAAATTATATTAAGCCAAACTAATTAATTTTTTTAAAGGCTTAACTTTTAAGTTAAGTTAGACCAAATATAAACTAAATTATTTATTTATATCATTAATGACAAATACATATATTTGATGCAAATTAACTAAATTACTTTTTTTTCTTTCATCTATTTTTATTTCTTCGCATAAATAATATTACGTACTTTAAAAATACCAAATAATTACTCAATTTATAGTAGATTTATAGTAGATTTTTTTTTAGAGGAATTGATATCTACCGCAAGTTGTTGAATTGAAAATGATACATGTAAGCCTTGTTTGGCAACCAATTTTAGGTTGTGTTTTTTTTATTTTTTTTAAAGTTAAAAAAGTTTTAAAAAATCTAGTTTAGAAACGCAAAGGCTTTTAGCATTTTAATTTTTTTACTTTTTTATATAAAATTTATTTTTAGAGATATCATAACTTTTATTATGTACATTCGTTTTTTATAAAAAACAATATTTTTAAAATATACTCATCAAAATCTATTAAATAATATTCATATTAAATATAAAATTTTATAAAAATAAATTTTTAAAAATTATAACAATTTTTTTCTAACTTAAAGCTTTTTTGACTTATTACTTTTAGGGTTAAAATAACTTTTACAAGTTAATATTTTGCTTAATTTATTTAAAATAATTTTAAATAATAAAATTTAATTTAAAATTAAGTTACCAAACATGATAGATAAGATGCCCTATCTCCTCTGGAAACTTGAAAGGAAATATATGTTGACTTTATGGGAACTCTCATGTCAGCCTTTAGAGAAAGACAGTGCGTGACAGAGTGATTCCTGATTTACCTGCATTTTCTCATGAACATACAGGTATAAGGCCCTTTTTTGTTTCTTTTTTTTTTTTTTTTTTGTTTCTTTTTGCCATGTAAACAAGATTTTGCTAGTGGATGTTCAATGGTCATCTCAGGCATTGTATTAGATGTGATTCTTTCCTTTTAATAAGAAAAATGTTTACAATATATCTTATTTAATTTTTTTTGTATTTTTTTAGATAAAAATAATATAAAATACTTTTTTATGGTCGTGGCGGCAATGCGGCGGGGTGGTAGCGACAACGACGGTAGTTGTGGTGCTGGTGGTGGTGGAGGTGGCAGTGCAAGCGGTGACAGGTGACCATAGAGATTTTTATTTTTTGAAGATTATACTATTTTAAGTATCACCCAAATACCGAAAAATAAAATTAAAAAAAAATATTTTTTTGTAAAATATTTACGTAAAAAATATTTTTTATTGTAAAATATTTTATGTCGATACAAATTGAGCCTTAATTTGTTATCATTATATTAAAAAATATACATTAGGTGATAAAAAGTAGATTGGATGATGAATAAAATTTAATTAAAATATATATAATATTATTTGCTAATGTATAAATGCTCACAAATCTCTTAGGTCTGAAGGCTCGGATAGTCTGGTTTTGTGATTTCACTTTTGTTTTGGGTAGTTGTGGGCCTCTTACGTGACTCATAAAATGCATGCAATTAATGAAATATTTCTCAAGGATTGGAATGGTAATTAATGTGATTGAGTTTAATAGAAAAAGTTGGGAAATAAGAGGTACTTATTAGGATTGGATTTTTTAAAATTTTAAAGTTTGAACTTTATTGTAAAACTTAATTATTCTGGACCCATTTTATGTATGTTTCTTTCAGTGATTCAAATTGTTGATTTTATATAGCTCATTAAGATGAGCATTCATGTAAAAAAAATTATATTGATCGAATATCGGTAGCAACACTATACGAACACATTTATTTTAAATAAAATAAATAATTTTTTTTTTTAAATCACACTACCATCTAAATAAATGTTATAAGATATTATAGTTATTGATATCTGATTAATCTAAATTTTTGTATAAATAATTTTATTAATGCATAATCAAATCCTGAAAAAATAAATAACAATTCGAATAATAAAAATAAACATATGAGTAATTCACGTGTCTCTTAATATTTCCTCTTTTCTATTGTCAGATCAAGGTTTCCATTTGAATCCAAGGTTGTTCACGGGGAGGTCCGATTCAACCATACACGTCGGCTGTTAGTTATGTTTCTCCACCTTAATTTTTGATTAATTATTCGGTAGTTTTGAAATTTTTTTGTGATATTATTTACATTAATATTTTTATTTAATAATGTTTTGCAAAATTCTTCGAATGGAATAATATTAAGAGCTCGATTATAAACTTGCTTAAAAGTTAGTTTTTTTTTGTTTTTTTTACCTTTTTACCTAAAAAATTAAATTGAATTAAAAGCAGGTTGTTTGGTAACTTAGTTTTTAAACTATTTTTTTTGAAATTGATTGTTTGGATAAAAAACTAGTTTTTTTATTTTTTGTTCAAAGCGAACAATTTTATTTTTTTATATATTTGATATTAAAAATTATATATGGTTGGTAGTAGTAATAAATAAATTATGAATAAGAGGTATTATTGCATTTTAAAAATAATAAAGTTTAAATAAAATATTTTAAAAATTTATATTTAATTTGACTTTTTAATTTTTTTATATTTTTGTCAAACGGACAACCTTACCTTACACCAAAAAAACAAGATTGTCAATCAGAACTTTCTTAAGTGAAAGAATCACTCAGCTAGTGAAAAATATAAATTTTTTTAATCAAAAATTCCACCTAACGTTAACTATGTGGTACCCAAAAAATAACTTATAATTAGCCTTAATTTTTTTGTTTTGGAGAACACCATCCCATAACTATTTTTTTTTTTCATCTCCACAAATTTGAAATATGAATATGTACAATCTGAAATAACTAAGACCTCACGAGGTTCATATTACCATAGCAATAGTTTTAACTTTTTTGGCTTTTAAGATAATGGCCCCATGGCCCCTTTCCCATAAATTTTGAGACTTCAGTTTATTTTTGGTTTTTTGTTGAACTTTTTCTCCTTCTGCCTTTTGGTTATAAAAATGGAGAATTAATTTGGGCCCTATTTAGTAAGTTTGTTCAAGAATAAGTTCTAAATGTGTTTTTACTATTTATAATGTCCTATTTGAAATATTTATAATTATTTTTGACAAATATATTCATATATACTCTCTAATATATATATATATATATAGAGAGAGAGAGAGAGAGAGAGAGAGAAAAAAGAGAGAAATATGTATATCAATATTTTAGCATAGCTACTCTCCAATCTCCACGTTTTTCTTCTAGAAGCATCGAATGTTTCTCCAAGATCTGTTGAGAAGTTATGCAGTAAGTAGTAAAGGCTATGTTAACATAGAAACGTGACATGCTTAATTAATACATATAATTTAAAAAAAATAATTATAACATATTAATATAATCTCACACTAAAAATATACATATTATATATATATATATATATTAAATGAACACATTACTTCAATATGGTCACGTGACGCGGTATTCCCTATGCCTACAAAAAAGTAAACTATAATATAGTGGGCCATCAAAAAGAAATGGACTATTTTAGGAACCACATAAGGCCAGCCCAGCCTTGACAAATAGATCCTTTGAACTGAAAAACACAGAAGCCCAAATGGCTCACATAATGGCATTCAATTGTCGGAGAAAATACACCAAAAAAATAATTAAAAAAAAAAAAAAGTAAAGTAGAAAAACTAATATATATATTGTCGATAGAATTCATATTTTTCAAAAAATAAAACTATTGCTTTCTTTTATTTTAGGCAACTAAACGAAACCCAAGGTAGTCAAATATTTTGTGATAATAAAAGGAAATTAGTCACAAAAATATTTTAAATTAGTCACAAAAATGTATAGCAACAAAACAAAGTTGATTGCACGTTAGTTAGGATATATTAGTCGTTTCAAATATTTTGCGACCAAGTAAAATTTAGATGCCAAATGTTAAATCATTTATGGCCAAAATATTTGGTCACGGTAAGAATGACATAATGCAACTAACCAAATGTTAAAATTGTGATGACCAACTGGATACACTATGCTAAAATTATCACGAATAAAAATAAAAATAAAAAAACTAAAAATGATGCACACTATAAAAATTTCACTTTCAAGATGTGTTGATGTTTTGCCATCAAAATTTTAAAAATAATCCATCTATTTTTTTTTTCATTTTTAGTCAAAATTGGAATCTCTCTATTTCTGGCCGAAACTAGTAATCTCTTAAATATGTAATCAATGAAATCCACAAGATGTAGTAGTTACAATCAACATTTCCCACCACATATTCATAAATAATTATCATTAACGTTTTTCATCACCATTATTGCATATATTATGTACATTAATATCATCAATCTCCTATTATTTAATGTAATTATGAACATAAATTTTGCAGGACCCACAATATTTAATGCAATGTGCAAAATTATTCATAAATAACTAAGTTTTTTATTCCAACAAATCTTCTTATTAATGGTAATGATCATAGTAGTTGGAACAAAAAAAAATTATTATTATATTAGGTTTTTACTAAATTCAACTCATATTAAAACATAAATCTTATTTTTGTTTTTTGAGTGATTCATAATTTAATTTGGTATGAAATATAAAATTCCATTTAATTATAGTGGGATTAGTGACGGAATTAGAATTATACGATTGAGGAGGTGAGAAACTTATGAAAGGAAACTCACACAAAAAAAAAACACTAGAAGATCGTGAGGAGATGAGAAACTTATAAAGTAACATATATATAAACTTCTAAAAAGACTCGTTGGTTCTCCTCCACCCACCAAAATAAATAAAAAGTACGTAGGATCTTTTTTATCAAACAAGTAAAGAACGAATGTGAATGTGAAATATGCAAACGCGATTAGAAAACACAGAATGGAGAAAGAAGAGGTTGGGTGAAGGAGAAGACTAGCTGAGTTTGAAATATCGGCAGTATGAACATATTCAGCTATCAAAATCTGATTGATCCAAAAATCTGGTTATTCCTCCTATTTATAGCACTCAGAGGAGCCATGTTGGAGTTCGGATAGGACTCTTTCAAGAGATTAAATCAGATAATGAGAGGCGATAACGGAGAATCAACAGATTCTATCCGATAATCAGCCAAGTAGTGTTCTACTCCAACACAACTAGGTTGGCCAAAAGATAGCCCACGGGCACCCGACCCGCTCGAGTTAAGTACCCAACCCACTCGGGTCGAGTGACTCGGGGGGTCACTTGAGTGGGAGGGTCCGTATGACCCGACAAATCCTTTCCTTAGCCACCAAGCCACATTTCTCCCAACGTCCCGTGCAGGATTGGACAGTCTTTCGATTCTCAGAGGAATCTATAATCATATAGTCTGTGTTATATCTTGGTTGTTCAGTCTGTGCTGAGCCACATAGTCGATGCTATGTCATCATGATTAGGTAGCCAGAGCTACATTACAATCTATGCTGTCTTTATTACCCATGTCGTGGCAATAATACAGTCTGCGCTGTGTCATACAGTCTGTGCTGTCTTCATGGCCCGTGCCATGGTAATAATACAGTCTGCGCAGTCTTCATGGTCTGTGTCATGGCAAGCAGTCAGAGCTACTACGCTTCATAGTCTGTGCTACGGAATGTCTCCATCGTAGTAAGGGTTACACTTCATAGTCTGTGCTATGGAATGTCTTGTGCCTATGCACAATGAGCAGCAATATTAGATGGCCAAGTTATAGGGGCTCCCAGTAGCTCGAATCCCCAGTAATTCGAGTAGGCCAAGTCCGTGTCTTCTTGTAACTTGAGTAACTTGGAGTTGTATGTTCAATTTACTGATTGAGTAAAATTGGGCCACTCAAGCAACTCGGGTTACTCGAGTAACTCAAGTGAGTGAGTCTTTTGGGCCTCTCAACAAGCTTCATTGATTGGTTCAGGTCAAGTATTCTATGATTCAAATACTTAACCCTCTTCATGGTTCATATTCAAGTCACCAGTGGAATGAGTAGTTTGTGTCATCACCCGAGTATTTGGTTTAGAGTAGTCGACACCAGTTAAGTGTAAGAATATCCGAGTTTCTGAAGAGGCGAGTAGCTCGATTTATGAGTTACTCAAGTTATGAGTAGAAGTATTACACACGAGTCGGCCTACCCAAATAGCTCTATTGTACCCGAGTAAATTTACCCTAATAGATCTACGCAAGTAGCTCTACTGTACCCGAGTAGCGAGTTATTTGTCTCTCAAGCTGCATGATTTCTGATTGACTCGGATTAGTCCGAGCTACTCTGTATCTCAAGTGACTCGAGCGTCGAGTCACCTGTTGTAATACCAATTAGCCAGTTTATCTATTCAGGCCATAAGTCATTTATAGGTCATTCACTTGGACCTTAACATTCACTCGAGTCTTGCCATTTATATGGACAATTCACTCCTTTACTGTGAGCCATCTACAAAGTATAATTCTTAATTATTTTATAAACTCAATAATTATCATCACACTAGAACAAATAATTATAGAAAAATAACAAATCATTCAGGATTCACACATTTTAAGGCATTTAAGTAATTTTATGAGATAAATAAGTGCATTGAAGAAATTTAATACTATTAGATAAGAGGAATAATTTCTTGAGGAATAATTTCTTGCATCTTTTATAGTAGATTGACAGTGATTAAATTCCCAAACCAACCTTTCTATTAATATGAACCATAAGAGTCATCGTCTTTTTTTCAACTTAAAGCCTCCATCAATGACTCATGAGCTACTTTTTCCACAAGTTTCACTTTCTTTTTTATTTTCACCTTTTCTCACACAAACACAAAGTGTTACTAATGCAACATATATATATATATATTGTATGGGTGTGCCCCTTAAATTATATTTATTTTGTGGATTGAATTTGGTTCAAAAGAACCCACGGCCACACGATTCCCTGTAAGACGAGCAAACGTGAGTTAGCCGGTGGCGAATCGCCGAAAGTCACTCCGAAGGTCAAGTTAGAAAATTTTCAAAGAAATATCCACTGTTCACCTATTTATATTGAGAAAATTTTTAATTCCTTACCCTCTGTTGGATACTTGCCTCCCCTTATAATGGGAAGGGTAATTTTGTCTCCTTCTCTCCCTAATGATGTCCCCCTGGTCCCAATACAATCCTATAAGACGTTTCTGCATCCTCCGTACACACAGGCGACAGTGACAGAGCTTGCAACGCAGCATCGGTCACGTCACCATTTAATATTCTTATCTCAGTCCGTACCTCTGGTTGAACTTCTCTCCTTGATCTGCGTGTAACCCATCAGCTCCACTCTCCCCTATCTAATCACATTGAATGGAGTACGGAACCCGTCACGTTTCATTTAATGTTGTACCTCACTGGTCAAATCTCATTAAATGCATCCCTTTACCGAACTCCTTATGCAGTACTGAGTGAGATTGGCCCTTCAACCGAGCCACAGCTCATATTCCAAGACTTGTTCGGATCTTGGCCCGAACCCATGCCAAGCCCCGACAGGCCAAACCGATGTGGTTCCCATTCCCTTTACACGCGCGCGCGCGCGCGCGCGCCCACACACACACACACACACAGATATATATATATATATATATATATATATATATATATATATTGATTGGTCATTACCCTGGCACCATGGTAAATACTACCATCTTCTGTAAGTTGAACGTGAAGAAAATCAACATACACACTAGAAAAATAAGGACAAGAATGTCTATCTATTGCTTATTTCAAATCTTTTGTCATAAACTGATGTTTAATCCTGATTTGAAGTAATGACTTATTTGCATATTTTATTTTATTTAGTTTTATAGTTAATAAACTTTTTCGTTTTATCTTTCGATCAAATTTTTTTATTTTTCAATTTTTCTATTTGAGATGAGCCAAAAAAATTATCAAAAATTAATGAAAAAAAGATTTAAAAAAAAAAGTCACTATACTATTCTTTTCCCTATTTACTTCATTAATTAGTAAAAATAATTCACAAACCAAATCCAAACCAAGCTAAATTGCTATCCCAATCAATTGATTTGGCTACATAAATTTTTTTTGCGTTATTCTATTCTATTATAATAATTTTTTTTTGTGATTGGTCAAAAATCTTAATTATTTTTTTTTCGTTGAGACGAATTGAAAAGGAAAAAATAAAAAAGGCAAATGATGAGAAAAAAATCAGAAAATACAAGAATATTCAGGTGTCATATTTTGATCCCAAACTAAACCAGTATGACATTTTTAATGCATCAATTCTCACCAAAGAACAAGAATAGCTGTGACATTTTTGTATTCATTGATTTACAAATATATATGTAGTGTTAATGAACCCATAAGTTCTGTTTTATAATCCCCATCAAATGCCCAATCTAAGAATGTGTATTCAAGAGTACTCCAATATCAATGCTTGTTTTGCTTGCACTTTTGTCCATTTTGTATGTGGATGAGCTTGTCTGTGGTCCAACCTCTATACAAGGGCAATTAAATCATATCTAAGCTGCCCCAATATATATGTGGTTCCATCAAGAATTGGGAGAATTAAATTCACCTCATAAGATTGTTTAACTTCCTTAGATTCTTTCACCATAAATGACTGAGAGAATAATAATCAACTGAAAATTATAAAAGAATTAGCTAACCACTACCCAATCAGTGGTGAATAGATAAATGTCATGTTTAGAGTGTTAGACATGATTAATATAAATTAAATATTTCAAGATTAAGAGTCTTGGGATATCAAATTCTTTGAATTAAATGTCCTAACTTTAATATAATCATTTATTTGTTTATCCTATAGGATAATTATTTATCATATACAACATAATTTAATCCTTTATTTGTTTTTGTAACGATTAGATAAGATATATAATTTAATAACAAAAATATTCATATAAATAAATTGGTATTCATTTTTTTGTAAATTGTCCTTGATTGCATTTTCAACCTAGCAGTGACGATAATCTTATCATTGCTTATCTATTAATGCCCAGTTTCACATAATAATTATTTTTTATATGCTCATTTATATTTTTAATAGAAATTAT
>JAOTRH010071322.1:0-17850 GCA_034768845.1 Heliamphora exappendiculata | reverse complement strand
TTTATAAATTAGTTTACTTGTCATGTATTAATATTAGTTTATAAATTATGTTATGAACTAATATTTATAATAAATTACTATGTTAAGTTATGTTACAATAAATACATTAAGTTTATTATAATACATAAATAATTAAATATAATAAAAGGCTTGGGCCAAACGGGCCGGGCCACGGCCTCAGTGGGTTAGGCCCAGGCCCAAAAATACATGTGCAGGCTCGGGCTTTTGGCTTGGCGGGCTAGGCCCGCATAGTAACGGGCCTCGGGCGGGCTCTTGGCCATTTTTACACCTCTGCTCCCTCCCCAGAATTCAGTATCATTGAAATGAAAAGCAAAATCAAACCAACATAAACTTTATAAGACAAACAAAATGAATTGTTTTCATTTATAGCAATCTCCAAACATCTGTTCAAACTACTCAAAACGATAAAATCCCTGAGATCCAAAAATACAGTTAATAAAATCACTCCCAGAATGAAAAAAGAAAAAATAATTGTTTAACAATGCAACATTTGATTGCTAAGGGTCATGTATGCATATTCTTTCTTCTATAAATGCGCATCTTTAAGCTTTTGCATTATTCCCTGTTTTGCAACTTCCAGCAGCGTTCACATATTTAGATTGTAACCAAAAACTATGAAATGCCAAACCCTCCGTTTGTAGTTAGAGAGCCACCGTTCTCATCTCCATACCTTCACGCATTGGTCGTGACTAGCCGAGGCAATCAGTTCGGTTTGAGGACAATCTGCCAATGCAGCAACTATACCAGTGTGTGCAGCAACTGTCGAAGTCTTGCTGCTCGCAGTTGGATTCCACAATTCAAGTGTCTGAAAAAACACTCAAATCGATAAGATTCTGCAACGAGGCTAGATGATATTAGTAGTAAATGAACAACATACATGTGAAAATATTGGGAACTACATGTGAACATTGTATTTGGTAAAATCCCGGTCTCTACTTGTTAGAATTAGATGAAAGTGCAGTGATTTGAATGAATCTTTTGCGTCTTTTTGTGCCGCATCACCTAAATATGAGGTTAAGAAATGCTGTGCAGGTTTTAAATTTTTAATGCAAAGAATAGCCATAGTTACAATGAACATAAGAGAGAGAATGGTAATGGGATCCTTTCAGTGGGAGAGAGAGAGGTACTGGGAATATGGTTATAGGAGTATGCCAGGAATTGTGTGTAGATACAAACATGCCAATAGGTGTTTTGGTCCACATGCTGGCAGGAATGGAAACGGTGATATCTTTTGGGCTGCGTCGTTAAGCTCTTTATTGAGTAGCCCCCTCGAATCGTTCCAAATGGTATAAGAGCCAACCATGGTCGCATAAAGGGCTACGATGATGTGAATAGAGGAATAGAGGTTTTGGAGATGGGTAAAGGCATACCTTGTTTTCACTAATAGGCTACTTTATGTTAGTTAATGGGCTTCTCTATCCACAATGTCAACCATGTAAAGAATCTAAGCCACAAGACAAAGATGTCGCACATCGTTGTCAAACTCTTTATTTCAAGTTATTGCGTCAGTAGTTCACTTGGATTGTTTCAAAATTTATGTGCGCCTACCTTTGTGGCTTGACTTGTTTTTTTTAGGAAGAATCTATTTATATCTAAGTTGTTGGAATGCAAGGATTCCTTTCCTTCATGCGACACTCATCTCAATTGATATTTTAGTACTGAAGATATGCATGATTCACGTCATTTCAGCTATTTTAGGGGAATTTTTTTGTTACAAGTGAGATATAGTTTTTTTTTTCTTTTCTTTTCAAAACATATGAAAATAGTTCTCAACAAACTAGTATAACAGTTGAAGTCCTGTGAACAAATAATACCAATGAAAATTAGCCCTGCCACTGCAAGCTAAACCATTCAAGGTGAGTCCTATGCCATAATATAAATACTGTGCCATGCTATCAAGATAATTATTTACCCTTCTTACAACTTTAAGGAGAAATAGGTCACAACCACAACAAAAGGCATTTTTCCAAGGGAATCAGTGGACCTCAGAAAGCAAGAAGTCACGTGGATTGGGATGATCATGTCCAGTAAATATACAAATTACCACTTTATAGCAGCTCAGGACTAAGAATGTACCATCAGAACTAAACAAAACTTATAATGACGTAAAGAGCACTTCATTACCTGGTAAGAACCAATAACCAAGAGTTGAGAGTATCCGGGATGGAATGTGCATGATTCAAACTTCTTGTCATTAGAATGCAGTTGATATATGCATTTTCCACCCGACACAGTTGACCACACCCGTGCACCATCTTCACTGACAGATGCCATGTACTTCCCACTCGCATCCCAGCAGATTGAACGGACTTCTTTGACATGCCCCTTAAAAATCAAAGAAAATGTACAAAGAATTTAACATCTCAGTGCTCTGTGAAAAAGTGTAATAATTACACCTGAAATCCGAAGGATGTCATTGAGCATACCTCCAAGTGGCATTGGAGGATGTTAGTCTCAACATCGAATAAGTTGATTCCATTTCCTGAAGCAGCAGCCAAAAGGTTCCCAATTCGAGGTTGGAATCTAACTTGTCTAGTAGCTCCCTGCATTAATTCATAGGGATATGATGAATATAATCTTAAAGGGACAGAATGAGATGGAAAGCTCAGCATGCTCCAGATTCATATTTAGATGCAAATGCTTTAATATTTATCAATTTAGGGATTGCGAAATGGAGAGAAACAGCATTATTAAGGTTTATAACAGGTGTAGTTTTTAGATAAGAAAAGATCAAACAAATTTTAAAGAGTCAAACAGAAGGGTTTCAACAGAGAAAGCCTTCAATTAAGCACAAAGTCCAGGCATATGACTAGAAGATGTAGCACTGCAAGAAGCATTAGAAAAACCTGGAAAGATCATGGATATGAGATAATGGACTAAACTACATATCGAAATGTAAAGTAAGAAAATATTGCGGTGTTCCTCTGTAAGCATATGTACTGACCTGAAAGATCTGTGTGCAAGCACATTGGTTAATGTTCCATAATCGGATCTCATCATTACTATCACAGGAACAGAGGAGATCCACCTTCCTTGGGTGGAAATCCAGTGAAGTTACTTGTTCAGCACTCCCAAGAAGCTTAAATAGTGATTTGCTTGGCTACATCCCATGTATAGAAAAATTGTAAGAATATGTCAAATCAAATGGAGAGATTAGACTAAAAGGGTGTATCAAATGAAGAATAATAATGCCCATAAATACTGGTTTTCATTCGTGAACTGTCTAGATTAGACTAATCAAGTTGCACTTTGAATGTAAATCATCTTAAGAATACTCAAAGAAGCCTTGTAAGTCCCACCAATTGTGGGTAAGTTGTACTCCTTTTTCCCCATTTAGCTTGAGGATCATGTCCTCGGCTAAGTTATGCAGCATTGCTCCGTGGGGTCTTAGACATCAATCTCTGACAGACTTATGTCTGAAAGAAAAGGAGATAATTGTTGTCTTCTTTAGAAAAGCTCCTAGTATAGAAAGCATAAAATGCACTAATACCATGAGGAAAGGTCTTTTTATTGGTAGAAGATGATAAATCCAGGGAGTTCAATAATCCCTGCAAAAGATCATTACCCACCAGCCACCCACTTGTCCCTAAAAGGAGGGGTCGTCATCTCACCCCCAAACCAACAGAGGGGTCGTCATCCACAAAAAATGGGGTTAAATAAAGTACGTAATGTTTTGGAAGTATGTTCTTCAATCCAAGAGATTTTTTTTGTAACTTTGGATAGGCATTTTTAAATGATTTGCAGGTAATGAGAAACAGGCCAAGATCGGCATAGGGCATTGACTGGACATAACATGGTACTTCTGAGAATGGGCCATCCCAGCTTGACAGATGTGTTGGACATGACAAGTTCCCAAATCATGAGAGTGGACACAGTATTTGTGTGTTTGCATGCTTGTGAAAATTTTGAATTGAACTTGTATCTACATCCATGTGAAGAGAGGTTTAATGAAAGAGAGTAATGAGTTTATAATAGAAATCAGTAACAAAAAAGTTTGAAGTTGTAGAACTCCATGCATCTTAAACATATGGACACTTCTATTAAGTGCCCAAAGAGGTCTCAGGCTTGTGCACTCAGATGTGCTGTTGGCAAATATAAGTGAACATATGATATTTATGGACAGTGCTGATAACCATCAAGGAAACAGTGAGAAAAATATCTAAAGGTAGGAAAATATTTTACTTTGTTCGAATCCCATATTTGCACAGTTCCATCAAAGGAAGATGTGGCAAAAACAGTTGAACTTGGTTTGAACCGAACATCAGTGATGAGATGCGAATGCCCTTCTGCTATATTAATACAGTCAAAATTATTCGTGCTCCAAAGATATACCTGGAATTGAAAATTGCAGTTTAGTCTCAGTTTCCAAGAGGGGAAATGAAAAAGAAAAGATAAAGAAACTTGAGATCTGGTTTCCACATAAGCTTAAGTTGAACATTGAAGATTGCTAGCATCAAACCTTGTTCTCATTACCAGCACTCGCTAAAAACTTTCCATCCGATGAAAAATGGCAGCAGAGGACTTTGCCTTTGCTTGAGTTGAGAGAAGCAACCTCTTCAAAAGAGAATTCTGCCAGATCACAAATACCATAGAAGGGAATATTTTATTGTGAGCTTTAAAGTTCAACCCCATATTTTGTGTTTATAGTCTACCAGTCCCTTTTCAGCCTCACTAACAAGAATGAGAAGCAACTGCAGATTTTTAGTCATGAGCAATTACGAATTGTCTCCACCAATTAAAGGCTTAAAAGGAAAAGGAATCTTAAGTTTTGACTGAATATGATTTCTCAACTCCAGCTAACTTGAGATTAGGCAGGGTATTCAGTGGTAGAACTTTCCTGTATTACTCAAAATCTCTCTACCATTGCACTAAATATGAGATTGATGGAGCTAATAAAAGAGAAGGTTAAAGTTTGAGTCTGACTTTCCAGTTTTGAAACATTAATAGGCCTAGTTTGATGTGAATCTTCTTGAGTGCAATCTACAAATTAAGCAAACTTTATATACCATCATGTTCGGTTATGCTGAAAGTTGTAGAGCGTTTATTCAAGTTGCTGAAAGAAGTGCTCATAATAGCTACATTGTTGCCTCCACTGGACAAAAAAGATTCGATATTATCATCTGATGGTTTCTTCACCTCGGCATTTCTACCATCCTACAGATCAAACAACAAAAGAGATGACAGCAGCAAAGAAAACCAATAAAATTGGCATTTACACTGAATGAGCTGGTGAGAGATAAAACCAATGAAATGATCAAACAAATCTCTAATAGTGTCCCCAGTACAATAGCCACAAAATAAATCGAAGGCATTCAAATTTTCTTTCTCCTGAGATGTATGTCCTACCAAAACATTCTCCCCAGATTGTGGTTTTGGTAAATTCTTCCTCTTTCTGCGATTCTGATAAAATAGAAGAACATAACAGAAAAATATTACCAAATTAGTCTGAGTACCAATGACAGAGTCTGCCAAAAGGAGAAGTTGATATTAGATAACCCAACAAAAGAATGCCTTAATCACCAACCAACCTCATGTAATTGCTGCTGCGATAGCTGATTCTTTTGTTTTTGATCTGCAGTTTGTCCCACAGGGAGTTTCATTTTCTGCTCTGCTGTTTTTCTCACAGGAACAATCGTTTGTTGGTCTAAAGTTTGCCTCTTTGCCACAAGCATTTCTTGCTCTGCTGTCTGTCTCTTAGGTCCCAGCATTTGTTGCTCTTCTATTTGTCTCCCCGTGGCCATCATCTGAGTCATAAATCGTAATCAATGCTTCGTTCATTAGTAAAAGAGAAGAGATGAAGGATACTGAGAAATATGGAAAGACCTATGTTACATGGGTTCTTTAAATATATAAAGTACTCGTGTCGGACACTCGGCATTTGAACAAGATTATGAAATATATGTCCAATATTTTTAGTTGTGCATTCACCTAGAAAGCATATTTAGTAATTCAAATTTACTACAAATAGTTTACCCTAGAAAATAAAAAATATATATTACGCATGTCTTGACTTGAAGAGATGTAAAGCTATCATTCTTTAGATTAGAGAGCTCGTCATGAGATATTGTCTGTTTTATTTGCAGAGGTCACAAGTTCAAATATTCTTTGGTACTTTGACATGAGTACTGAATTATTATCTGTATTGTGGAAGGCACAACAATCACAAAGGTAGGTGCTGCAAGCACTACTCAAGGGTGAGAAAATTACTTAAAAGCTGATGCAGCATATGAAAGGATAAGAAATTGAAGAAAAGTAAAGTAAAAGGGTCACAACACTAACACAAAGGCCACAACCTCAAACACAATTTTTCATTAATCAATTCTGAATAATACATCAAGAGAGCCTCTTATTTATAGGCCTAAAACCAACCATAATTGGATAACAATCTTATCAAGAAAAATATCCTAACTAATATTTATCTAAATCTCTAAACAATCAAGAAACTTTATACCATACAAAAACAGAATAAAAACAATAAAATCCAATAAAAAACGAAAATAAGCCTTTTGTCTTCTATGGTATGCATCAAAAAGTGGTTGGGAGGAGATGCATGCCTCCTTATTTACACATCTGGGGCATGAATTATTCCTATGTCCTTTATAATGAGAAAAATATACACTCGTTAGTTGCAAGATTAAGTTTGGGCATCCTTGTGAACTAACTAAGATGAGCAGACGAGATAGATTGGGTGGCAAACATCCAACTGGAAGGGAGATATGTAAAATTTTTCCACCTTAAATATTTCCTTAGTAATAAATTCTCAAACTATACAATGACAGACAATGGAGAATGTGTGGATGGCACCGCAAAGAAGCTCAAACTTATCTGAAGAGCCATGAGAAACTATACTAGGCTCTACTTTCTATAACCTATGCTACATGGAATTTTCTAAATTTATGAAATAAAAACCTCGGGACGATCCCTCAACAGTAGGATAAGGGTATGGGACATGCACCCAACATGTCTACTTGGACAAACACTCAACAAATATGTTTGAGTAGACAAATTAGTTTGTAGGTACCATTTTTACCTTAAAAAACAAACAAAAAGGTATTTAAGAAATGGTGGAACCAGCCTCTAAATTCAAAGTCTTTGTTTATACTTACCTGATCATCTGTGCCACTGAAGCCATTCCTAGGAAGCATAAGATTACCCAAATTATTAGTGCTTCCTTGAAAAGGAGATATTTGCTTCCCTGGTGTCTTTGCCATTACTTCATATAAAAGATCTTGCTGCTGATGAGGCATTGATGTCTGGAACTGTAACCAATTGTTTGGCACTGGTAACGAGGAATTTAGTACTGGGAAACCTATCCGAGGGGGAATTTGGTCAATTGCCTGAAAGAGATGCACAAAATCAACTGAGAATTTGAACTCATGCTAGACAGAACTAGAGCAAATCTGCAACTGGAATGGAAAGCTTATAAGCATAAGGAAGCCATGCACTTACAGGAAAAGGGGCCAATTCAATGTTGTTGAAAGGAAGGCCCTTGTCTGTTCCTGAAAATGATAAACATTATTGCATTAATGCAATCTAAACTCAACTCAACTCAACTCACCTCAACAAGCCTTTATTCCAATTATCAATTCACACTATCATTTCAGGAACTACCCAATCACTGAAATAACAAAAGGAATACAGAACAGAAAGACTTGTCTTGACTTAAAACCAGTGAACTATATACTTTATTCACCATACTCACAAAAAAAATGAAGGAGACTAATCCAAAATAGGGTATGCAACCGGTTTGTCCATGCAAGATTTTCCTTTTATTTCCATTTTTACCATCAAACTTCAATTAACATGAGAGACGTTTCTTAAATGTTAAACTGCATGGTACCATATAACTGTACCAACAGCAGACCTCCCTGTGCCAATGATAATCAAATTCAAGTTAAAATTCTCCCAGCCAAAACTCAATAACAGTCTGCCATAGTATTACATGTATAAGACACCAAGATAATAGTTGTGTTCTAATTATTTCTTCTTCACGATTCCTGTTTTGTGCCATCCACCAAGAATGTCAGGTTTCCTCAAAGAACGTGAACCAAGGACACTAACAATTAAAACGTATCATAAAATCCATCCTCCATCATCCAATTTAAACATGTACTATTAATTAAATAAAAACATGATATAACTTGAATTCATAATCTGCGGTTTTAAAGATTAAACCTCAGTCCTATGGCACCTCAACACTCCGAACAGGTTAATCCTAGTAATTCAAACACATCATTAGCATGTCCATTCATCAATTTACATTCAATTATAAGTTCCTCTAAATTAAAATCCATTTTCCTAGTTTGTGGGCACAGTTTCCACATAACCTAAAGCATTTCAAATCTTATTTTCCATATTGTTTCGGTAAAGCTTCTCTTTTTAAATCTCAACCTGATTGGTCCAAATATAAAATCTCCAAACATCAGCCACCCAAATCTAATTCTGGACTTCATTCTTGTCAATCACCTGTTCAAAATAATCGTAGAAGCATAAATGCATAAATGTTAAATTTGTGATCCTATATTTGACTGGTGGAGTGATCTCTAAGATAGGATAACAGGATCCAGCCAAGAGTACTAAGTTATCAAAAATATGAAGAAATTAGGTCTGATTGTGTAAACAAGTAGCTTAATCATTCAGTAGCCACAGCACACTAGTAGATATCCCTCCCTTCTCCTTTCTTTCATACAGATTAAAACTGCAAATGAAATTTGCCCTAACCATCAAATATAAGATATCTTAGAGGCTCTTGGTTTTTTTTTTTTCCTATACGTCGTTCCTGGGATAGGCCTAACTTTCTCTAATATGAGCCAGAAAAATACCTGATAATGCATAATAAAGCATGGTACAGAATTGCGAGCTGATTCATAATCCCATGGCCACGGTTCCATAAATCATGCAATGATTCCATTGGGAGTCTACTTCCATACTACTTTTCATACCACAGATTGTTTTTTATTTTTGGTCCTAAAACCGAATGTGCATAGCCATAGGCAGGATCAGGATTCTAACAAACAGACCAATGAAAGAAAAAATTTCCATGCAATGCTTCAACCTAGTTCATAGATTTAAAAATTATGTTGTCAAATTGTTCAACGAGCTGAATTATCTCTGATACGAATGATAGTTCAGATTGGGAAGAAAAGAAATGATTAATATACATGAAAATCACTAGAATCTATTGATAAAAATAGCATATGGAAAGAAAAATGCCCAAGAAGGAATATAAGAGAACCAGATTAAGATCATATTTTGTCTTGACGCCCACATCTGAGTCTCAAAAGAAAGGGTAAGGGAAGAGGCTATGCAGTAGTAGGCTGTATATATTTAAACAATTCTGCTGTTGAAATCTGGAAGATATGCTTTATAAGATACCACGGTTGCTGTAAGAAAAGTGCTAAACTGCAATGCCAACACTTCTTGTAATATAACCACTATGGCATTTTTCCCCAAAGCAACATGCCAAATTGGTGTTGCCTGGTTGTGGTGAGAAGTAGGTAAGGGTTTGCTGCGCAGTTTAATGGATGAGCGTGAATAAAGAAGCCCGTCTAGAGAGAGGTATGCTTAGGGTCTGGGAATATTGGAATCTTAATAGCAAAATGAATGCAATGAGTAAATACTCTGATTATAAGGAGAATAAATATTATTTGCTTACAGGAAACTAAATGGGTTTGGTCACAATCATGGTAAATTGAAAAAAATGGATATAAACTTTGATACACTGGAAAAGACAAACATAGGAATTGATGGGATAAAATCTTAAATTAGTGCTGGAAGTTAAAAGAAAAGACAATAGAATCATATTAGTGTTGGCATAAGAGTCGCTATATATAGAGCCCCAAATAGGATTAGATTACCATAGGGATTTGATGGATTAGTACAGGGATACCAAGCGGAGAGACATTTTTATTGGCAGTGATCTTAGTGGCCATGCAAGGAGAGATAGGGGAGGACATGAGAATGTACAATGGGTTTTTGTATCTGGAGAGAGCAATGATAAAGGTAGTGTTTTCCTAGAGTTTGTGATGGCATATAAATTTGATAGCAAACACATGCTTTAAGAAGAGGTGGACATTTAAAAGAAAAACACATATTAGGTAAATAAGTTTCTTTCTTAATGGAGAGTTGATAAAGGAACGTGGAAGTATTGCCAACTAATAATAAGAGAGACTCTTCCATGTACCAAAGATTGATGTTTGAATATGGAAGAGAAAGAATAGGGAAAGTAGACGTCTTCCTGTGAATTAGACAATTGAATTTTAAAGGGGCAAATTTAGCTCCTTTTAAGAATAGAATAATTAACGAAGAAAATGCAATTCAAATGAAGAAAGTAATTATATGTGGTTTGAGAGGGCTAGTTAAGTTAAAAAGTAGCCAAAAAAAATTTGCTTAGTCAATCTGAGGAAAGTGGGACACTATTTAAAGGAAATTGGCATTATAATAAAGAGGTCAAAAAATAATGGGAACAAAAAAAAGTGTAGTGATGTGTCTTGTACATGTGGGAATATCAAAAATTTTGAAAGATAATAAAATAGCCAATTTGAAACGAAGAAAACGGTTAGGGAGCTAAGTTGAAGGATTATGATGATCTTTATCTTAAGTTATTAAAATGGAGAGAAACAAATATAAACAAACTAACCAAGATAAGAAAACAGAAAAATGGAGACCTACCTAAACTACATTCAAGTGTATTAAAGGTGAAGATAATAGATGAGATTAAGCAATGGTGGAAGAGTTATTTTAAAAAGCTATTTAATGAAATGACAGTGAAAATCTCACATGAAAATTAGATATCATTCTAGTAGATGAAAAGACATTCGAATCCACGAGTTAGAACCATGAATCCTCAAGGAAAGAAAAACCGCTAAATATTATTGATGAAACGTTGAATAGCCTTTATCCTTATACCCTTATTTATATTTGTGGAAATCCTAAATGTAGTAGGAAAATAATTACTAATCTGAATAGAAAAATACCAATTTAAGGTATTTTCTTGTTCATTGAGGAAAACAATAAGGGGAACTAAAAATTAGTAGCTTGACTACACAAAATCAACGTGCGAAAATAGGCAGCAATAAAATGGAAAATTATAAAAGAAAATAATTACTAAAATTAAGAATTTCCATAAACAAAAATAATAGTCATCCTCTCAATTTCTTCTTTGACTTCTGTCAGTTCAATTGCTCTAAAAATACCTCCGCTACTTGTTCTACACCAGTCTCCTCTACTTGGAGAGAGCTCAACCTCGATGCAAATCTAGATAGAGCGGCTCCTCAGCATAATACGCGAATAGGTCAACTATATTGAAGGTCTTAGATATCTTTATATCCTCAGATAGAACAATCACATAGGTATTGGCACTGATCTTTGTCAAAACTTTGTATAGGCCATATTTCCCAAGCTTCAGTTTATTATAAATTCCTACTGGAAACCTCTCCTTGCACAAAAACACCATCACCGAATCTCCTTTCTTAAATACTTTGTTGGTATCGACAGCTACTCCATACTTGACATTTGTCCATGCCAATTCCTCTTCACTGCTTCCTGCATTGCTTGAAGCTTGCTTAGCCATGGTCTCGACAGCAACACTCACTTCTAAAGCTCGTAGCAGGTGAACTACATTCACTGTATGTCTCAGAGGTGTCATGCATGCCACAGAGAAATGTGATTTCCTAGTGGCACTATGAATTGCATTGTTATAAGCAAACTCGGCTTATGGAAAAGTGTGATCCCACTGTTTCAACTTATCTCCACACATGCTGCGAATTAAGTAGCCCAAAGTCTGATTGGTTACCTCTGTTTGGCCATCAGTTTGTAAATGTGCTGTCGAGCGGTTTCCAATGACATGTCAAACATCTTCTACAAGGTCACTTAAAAATGGCTAAAAAACTTTATATCTCGGTAAAAAGTAATGGACTGAGGAACCCCATACAAGTAGACTACTGCTCTAAAAAATAATCGAGCTACATGAGGGGCATTTGACGTCTTCCAGTAGGGAATAAAGTGAGCCATCTTAAAAAGCTTGTCAGCAACCAAAAATACAAAATCTACTCCTAATTGGGTACGAGGGAGTGCCAACACAAATTCAATGTCCAAATATTTCCAACTATTACAAGGAACAAGTAGAGGCATATAAAAATTAATATTTTGAGACTGGCCTTTTGAGACTAGCCTTTTGAGACTGGCCTTTAGATACCTGACACGTGTAACACCTTATAAAATTGTCAATAACTCTCTTCAACTGAGGCCAAAAGTACTGCTCCTCCAAGCACGCTATAGTCTTGTCTCTTCCCAAGTGTCCACTCAATCCTCCACCATGTAAGTCTCAAATTACCTTTTCTTGCAATGAGATCCTGGGAATGTAAATTCGATGTCCTCGAAATAGGTACCTATTAGTTTCATGAAAGTCACTAATAGGATGCTTCTCAATACACTTAGCCTAAATTTTTGTGAAATCCTCATCATCTTTGTATAGTTTCTTCAAGAACTCGAAACCCACAACCATATGGGCCAAGGTCACTAGTAAATTAGCTCGACGGCTCAATACATCTGCAACTCAATTCAAAATCCCTAACTCTTGTCGAATAGTGAAAGGAAACTTCTGAAGGAAGATAGACCATCGGGTGTGCGTGTTATCCAAATGTTTCTGACTGTTGTTGATAAATTTTTAAGTTTGGTGGTCCATGTATAACATAAACTCCCTTTGTATCAGATAGTGCTCCCAATGCTTTTAAGCACGAACCACTGCGTAGAACTCTTGGTCATAAGTGCTCCACTTTTTCAAACCTCACTTAACTTCTTATTAGAGAAGGCAGCTGGCCTCTTTTATTAGGATAGGACTAACTCAATGCCAACACTACTAGCATCACATTCCACTTCAAAGACCTTATTAGAGCTAGGTAGAGAAATACTAGTGTGGGGCACTACTTCTCTTTAATCAAGGCGAAACTCTTCTGTACATCTTCAGCTAATAGGAACTTGCTTTTCTTTGTGCACTCTGTGATTAACGCCATGGTGGTACTGAAGTTTCAAATTTATCACTTGTAGAAAGTAGCCAACCCATGAAAGCTACATACATCATGGGCAATCCTTAGCTTGGGCTATTCTTAGATAGCTCGAATTTCATCTTCATTAACATGGATTCCTTCCGAACTGATGACATATCCTAAGAGAAAAAAACTGTTGGTCATAAAACTACAATTCTTGAGGTTGATGTACAGTTTGTTCTCTTGTAGGATTATCAACACCTTGCGTAAGTTCTTTATATGCTTCTCTTCTAATTTATTGTTTATCAAAATGCCATTAAAGCAAATACCTACAAACTTTCCAATGAAGGGTCTCAATACCTGATTACTCGCATAAAAGTACTAGGGGCATTGGAAAGTCTAAATGGCATAGCCTACCACTTGTATAGGCCATCACTTGTCTTAAACGCTATTTTCCGCTCATCGCCAGGTCGGATCTGAATATAATGATATTCGTTTCTCATATCAATTTTGGAAAATCACTTCGATCTTTCTAACTAGTTTAGCATATCATCCAGTTGAGGAATAAGAAATCTATACTTGATGGTAATTTTGTTGATTTGCCCAGTTGTCCACACACATACACTAGCTTCCATCTTTCTTTGGCGACAATAGGGAAAGAAATGCACAAGGTCTAAGACTTTTGTGGATGTGACCCTTATGCAGTAACTCTTCAACTTTCTCTCTCAGTATCTCATTCTCTTTGGGGCTCATTTTATAACATGGTTGATTTGTCAAATTTGCTCTTGGCACAAGATCAAATTGATGATGAATTTCCTTCATTGGAAATTCATTAGGAAAATCACAAGAAATAGATTAAACTCTTCAAACAACAGTCGTAATTTCTTTAGAACTGGCATCATCGTCTTTGCTTCTCTTTCCACTATCATCACTTTAGCAACCATTGCATATATTTCTTGGGACGCTTTAACATCTCTTACAAACTCAGCTTCTGTAATATTTGGGAAAGATTTCCATTCTACCTTAAGAGGTCTGGTAGACACCTTTTGACTTGAGAGAGCCATAACAATTTTCTATGGTCTTTCCAAAAAAAAAAAAACTAAGTGTTGTCCCTACCCCCTAAAAGTAATATCCATATCAAACTGCTAGGGTCTACCTAGTAATAATGACTCGCATCCATGTCGATAGCATCACCAACTACATCAGATTTATAGTACTTTCCAACTAAAATTGGTACTCTACTATAGGGCTCTTCTTGATCCAGCCAATAATACTATAGGGAGATAGATGAGGTTCGATTCACAACTTTAAATGCTCTACCGGTCTCTTTGCTATAAAGTTTTTGCAACTCCCATTATCAATGATCATATCACACACCTTCTGATTGACTGAACAATAGGAGCAAAAGATATTGTGACGTTGGCTGAAGTCCTCTGTTTGGCTCGAATAGCACCGACTCATTCGGCGTCCTCTTCTGCAAACTTGACACCATCATAAGGATCACCCTCATCTTCTACACCCTCTTTAGCCTCAATGTCATCCTCTTCTGCCAGATTCACAAGTCGGTAATCTGGATAAACATTAGAGTAGTGACCCGAGTTGTTGTTCCTATAACACTTGTTGACCGTTGACTTAGGCATAGAGGTTTGGATTTTTGGGCGCATCTCTATTATTTGAATTAATTTCCAGATTAGCAACTCTTAGTTGGTTTGTTGGAGTTGCTGATTGTATCCCATTTTCTTTTTCAGAAGTAGAAAAATGAAAATTAATAGGGTTCCTGTGATACCCTAAATACGTTGGCTTTTACTCTAACTATTCGTCTTTAAGAATAACTATTCGTCTCTGAGAACCATGGTATGACCTCTTCCACAGTCTATAAAACTTGCAACCCTATCTTCTCTCGAATGGATGGCTTCAACCTGTTCAAGTATCTGGCTACATGCTGAGCTTCTATCTCATTTAGATTATTGTTATCTAAAATTTGAGAAAATTCTGCCATATAATTAAACACCAACTTAGAACCCTATAAACAATTTTGATATAACCGAATCAGATGTTGCGCATAATTCGGCAAAAGAAATCTATTCATAAATAGTTTCTTCATTCTGCAGCATATTCTAACGAGTGTCTTCCAAAGAAACTTCTCAATTCCAAAGAACTGAATGTCAAATCCAGAGAACCGTTCAAATTCCGAAGAACCGTTCATTCCAAAGTACCGTTCAAATTCCGACAGCCATTCAAAAAACTTCTCAATATGTAGATTCCCATTAAAGTGGGAATATTTATTTTCAATCAATAATCATCAACCAATTGTTGTTGTCTCCTCGGTTGACGACATTTGTACTCTTCTTTAATGTTAGGTTTAGATTCCTCACTATCGGAAGGATAACAAGGACGTCCCCAACATTTCGGATAACAAGTTGCCATCAGCAAATCCCTCGATGCACACCCCGATCATGGTTTGTAGGCTAACCTTAGGCGAATCCCTCGACGCAATTATGATCAATTAGGTCTATTATTGGAATTGAGATGCAACCCAACAAGCATTTCTTGAATTGCATTCAATTGTTGTTGTCTCTTAAATGTTTCTTACAAGGCATTGACCCCACCATCACTGTCAATAGGATTTGTACAATCTGCTTCATTTTGTGTCATTTAGCTGAGTGAATCCTTGCTTTGATATCACATCGTTCTAGTAGAAAAAGAGACACTCAAATCCACGATCAAGAACCTTGAATCCTAAAGGAAAGAGAAAACTTAAATATTATTGATGAAAAGTTGAATAGCATTTAGGCTTATACCCTTATTTATACTAGTAGAAGTCTTAATCATAGGAGGAAAATAATTCCTAATCTGAATAGGCAAAATACCAATTTAAGGTATTTTCTTGTTCATCAAGGAAAACAATAAAGGAAACTAAAAATGAGTAGTTTGACTAGAGAAAATCAACGTGCCAAAAAAGGTGCACTAAAATAGAAAACTCTAAAAGAAAACAAGTTCTAAAAATAAGAATTTCCATAAACAAAAATCCTAGTTATCCTCTCAATTTTTTCTTTGACTTATGCGAGTTCAATTGCTCTAAAAGTTCCTCCGCTACTTGGTCCTACATGAGAAAACCACATTAGGAAATTGAGTTTTAGGAGAACTTGATAACTCTTAGTAATATTAATTATTTATATTTTATACCCAACGATACACACACAAACACACAAATATATATTGACACGATCATAGTGATGGGGTAAAAGAGGTTGTGAACAAGATTAAAATGGAAAAAGCTATCTTGTACTAAGAAGGTCCTAAGTTAGTAAGAAGGCCCTAAGTATTTGCTTTATAGAGCATTAGACATTACATTTTCCACCCGATTTTGGATTGGGGTGTCATATGTCATATCATCACCTTTAAATTCTATAATATTTCCATAGCACATTATTGGATATTCATTTACTAAATCAAGATCATAGTGATGGGTAAAGAGGTTGTGATGAAGATGAAAATGGGAAAAGCTATCCTTACAAAGGTAGTAAGTCTTTACTTTATATAGCATTAGTCATTTCATTTTCCACCCAATTTGGGATTGGGGTGTCACATCATCACTTTTAAATTCTATAATATTTCCCTACCACTTTATTAGATAATCATTTACTAAATCAACTCAAATCTCACTCAAATTCCATAGAGATACTTTTTGTTTATCTTTCAAAGCGTTTCCATACATTTCCAAAACATATGAAATGTTTTTGTTGCTTTTAGGAAACAAATATTGATCTTAACTAGCCGATTAAAATAATTTCATAATGAAATTTAACTTTCCAATATATTTTAGATGGGGCTTCTTTAAGGCATATGATCAAATCATATCTTTCTTTGGTAATGGGATGGTATGCCATTGGACTCTTTGACATAAAAGGTTGAATTTAATGATTATAGTAGAGGCTAATAGTTTAAATTTTAAAGAGTTTTACTTCTTTAGAAGTACCACCATTTTTTACCAATTCCAATACAATAATTTTCTTCTATGATATTCGGACCTGTTGAGATGAAGCATTGACTAGCACGAGATGATGAGTTACTAAAGGCCAATCCAAAGAAGGAAAATGCTACTTACAAGGAAAACAAAGAAAGGCCCAATGGAGTGCTAATACAGTGGTAAGACATTTTTTGGACCAAAACTTAGTTACGGGCTCAATGGCGTTAATAAAGTTCAATATCCTTGTTGAATTGCACAATAAACTAGACTTTAGGCCCAAAATTCGTTGGAGTGCTATAATTTATGATGGTTGCAACAATCCTATGTACAAAATTTGTTAGTTTGATTAATGTGTTTGCAAGATTAAATGGGTCACATCAACATGGCCTAAAGTAAGACCGAAAAATATCCTAATAAATAGACCAACTTCTTAATTTTTCGTATCTTAAAAAATAAGTCAGCTTCTTAATTCCTCCCTAGGAAAACCACTGCCAAAGGCAACACCTTGTGGGTAGAGACTATTGACATTCTCATACCCTTTACAGAAAAGAAGTATGGAGAAACCTCATTTTATGCATGTTAGTAAACTCAAAAGAAGCTATTTCTTTCCCACTAAGTCGGCATTTTTGCGAGTGAGGTGCCAAGCCTTAGGCTTATTAAGCCTTACACTTGGCCTATTGAGCCTAAGATATTATTCAACTTACCTAAGGCAAGGAGGAGTTATAATATTCGATTAATTGTTCAATATCCACATCTCATCAAAGACTCTCCTAACACGCATGAAATACCATATGACCATGGACGAAGGCAGGATTTTGAGGGCGAATGGTTCTTATAAGCTCTTAGAGGCAGATATTAGGGTTCTAAAAAGGG
>JAOTRH010071311.1:0-17851 GCA_034768845.1 Heliamphora exappendiculata | reverse complement strand
TTTTATTTTGGAAAAAAGAATTATTATCCAATTAAAGACAATTATTTATAGGAAATGAATTATGAAAATCATCAAAATCAATTAAGGAAACTCTTGGGCTAACAGGATATGTAGACCACGATGTCGACACTATGGATTAGTAGTTGGTTTATCAAAAATCAAGTCCCGGGCCTTCGAGAAGTTAAAGAAAAGGCAGAGCATCTGGTGAGTCTTTAAATCTAGAGAGAGAGGAGGAGATATTTTGAAATAAATTTATAAGAGAAGATATTTATAGGTAAAATATCTCAAAAATATCTTTTTTTTTTAATTTTTGAAATTCGCACGGCAACTCCCTACAACCCCGGAAACCAACCCCGCATGCTCAGATAAACATAAGCATGCATCAAAATCGAGTAAATCATACAACGCAGACATATATATGCAAAACACATCATATATACAAATAAGTCTCAAAAAGAGACGGGTTCGGGTCTCACAACTCTACCCCCCTTAAGAAATTTTGCCCCGAAATTCACTACAAGGTCACAAAAGGAAAAGCTCCAGGTATCTTGCACGCATCTCAGACTCCAGCTCCCATGTAGCCTCTTCAACCCCGTGATAAATACATAAGACCTTGACATAAGCAATGGTTCTGTCCCGCAACACTCGCTCCTTTGTGTCAAGAATCCTCACTGGACGCTCCCCATAAGTGGCATCCTCATCAACCCGCAGCTTTACCCAATCTAACGCATGTGAAGGATCAGGCACGTACCTCCGCAGCATAGAAACATGGAACATGTTATGCACTGATGCTAACTTAGGTGGCAAAGCCAAACGATAAGCAACCTCTCCAACCCTGTCAAGGATCTCAAATGGTTCAATGAAGTACAGCGATAGCTTCCCGCTACGACCAAATCTCATCAAATCTCTACGTGGCAAGACCTTCAGGAACACATGATCCTCCACTGCAAACTCCAAAGGTCGCCTCCTCTGAACTGCATAACTCTTATGGCAACTCTACGCTGTCAGTAGGCACTGGCGTATCACAGTAACATTCTCTGTCGTCTCCCTTACCATGTCTGGTCCCAAGACTGTGGTCTCTCCCACATCTGTCCAGCACACAGGCGATTTGCATGGTCTACCAAACAAAGCCTCAAATGGTGCCATCCCAATACTAGACTGATAGCTATTGTTGTATGAAAACTCGGCTAAAGGTAAATGATCCTCCTACGAACCTCTAAAGTCAAGAACATAAGCCCTCAGGATGTCCTCTAGAATCTGTATAGTCCTCTATGACTGGCCATCCATTTGGGGGTGAAAAGCAGTACTGAACGTTAAGTTCGTCCCCAAGGCCTCCTGTAGACTCTGCCAAAAATGCGATGTGAAGCGCGGGTCTCTGTCTGAAACAATGGACACCGGCACTCCATGTAACCTGACTATCTCTCTAACATACAACTGACTCATTCCCTCCACTGAATCTTTCACTTGGATGGGAAGAAAGTGTGTAGACTTCGTCAACCTATCAACCACAACCCATACGGCGTCGTGTCCCCTAGGTAACCGAGGAAGTCCTGACACAAACTCCATCGTGACATGCTCTCACTTTCACTCTGATATGGGCAATAACTGTAGCAACCCTGCAGGCCGCTGATTCTCCGCCTTTACTTGCTGAAAGGTGAGGCATCGGAAAACAAGCTGGATCACATCTCGCTTCATCCCTGTCCAAAAGAACTAACAACGTAAATCGTGGTACATCTTCGTGCCTCCAGGATACATGACAAGACGAGAATGATGACACTCGTGCAATAACTCATCTCGGTAAGACTCTGGCACAAATAACTTGCCTGCCAACCTCAAACTCTTATCAGAACCTACAATCCATCCTACTGTATCCTCGCCACTTGCAACGTGATCTCGTATCATTTGAGCATCCTGGTCTGTCTGCTGGAGCTCTAGCACCCGTGCTATCAACGCTGGTCGAGTAACCATAGAAAATAAGGTAGCACCCGTCAGATTCTCTTTGAGGAACAGACCAAACTCCCCAACCTCTCTAAGCATGTCCCACTCACGTATAGCTACAAAAGCTAACGATCCATGAGATCTTCTGTTGAGAGCATCAGCCACCACGTTGGCCTTCCCAGGATGATATTGCAAATCAAAGTCGTAATCCTCTAACAACTCCATCCACCGTCGCTAGCGTAAGTTCAGGTCCTTCTGCAAAAATAAGTATTTCAAACTCTTGTGATCGGAGAAGACCTTTAAATGCTCACCATACAGATAGTGACGCCACATCTTCAAAGCGAAGACCACGATTGCCAACTCCAAATCATGCGTAAGATAGTTCCTCTCATGCATCTTCAGCTGCTAGGAACTGTAGGCTACAACCTTCCCTCCCTGCATCAAAATGCATCCCTAGCCGTCGTATAAAGCGTCACAGTATATAGTATAACCCAAACCTCACTCTAGAATGATCAAAACTAGCGCGCTAGTCAACCTCATCTTTAGCTCCTGGAAAGCTGACTCATAGGACTCACTCTTGGTAAACACAACTCCCTTCTGAGTCAGACGCGTCATTGGTGCAGCAAGTCTAGTAAAGTCCTTCACGAACCGTCTGTAGTAACCTGCTAAGCCCAAAAAACTACGTATCTCAAAGACACTCTTCGGTCATTCCCAACCGGTCACAGCATCAGTCTTTGACGAATCCACTGATACCTCGTCTGTTGACACTATGTGTCCCAAAAATCTCACCTCAGGCATCCAGAACTCACACTTTTCGAACTTCGCATACAGGCGATGCTCTCTCAAAGTCTGTAGCACGATCCGCAGGTGATCCTCATGTGCCTCCCTGGTAAGTGAGTAGACGAGAATATCATCCACAAACACTACCACAAAACTGTCTAGGTAAGGATGGAAGATTTGGTTCATCAAACTCATGAATGTAGTAGACACATTCGTAAGACCGAACGACATAACCAAAAACTCGTAGTGACCATAGCGAGTCCTAAAGGTGGTCTTTTCTATGTCCTCGTTCCTAATCCTCAGCTGGTGCTATCCTGATCTCAAGTCTATCTTTGAGAAACAACTCGAACCCCTCAACTGATCAAACAAGTCATCTATCCTTGGCATCGGATACTTGTTCTTCACTGTCACATGGTTCAACTTCCTATAGTCGATACATAGACGCAAAGATTGATCCTTCTTCTTTGCAAAAAGAGCAGGAGCTCCCCACGGTAAAGTACTCGGATGGATAAACCCCCTGTCAAGTAACTCCTGTAACTATACCTTGAGTTCACGCAACTCAGCTGGTGTGAAGCCATAAGACGACACAGAAATGGGAGCAGCTCTAGGAACTAGATCAATAGAGAACTCTACCTCACGGCTCGGTGGCAACTCATACAAATCATCAGGAAAAACATCAGGATAGTCGCACACCACAGAAGGTAACTCTCCTCGAACTCCAACCTCCTCATCCAACATGAGAGCTGAGAAAAGGAAACCCAGGTTGCCCTGGGTTCCGAACAACACCTGGCATAAACCTCAAACCCTCATCCCGGTCTCCCACAAAACAAAAGCAATCCCCTGCCGGTGTACAAATCGTCACCCTCTGTCGATCGCAATCGATAAAGGCACGATAAGTGGTCAGCCAGCCCATCCCTAGAATGACATCGAACGCAGTCATATCTAGAATAACAAGGTCAAACTCTAAGCAACGACTGGCGATCTCCAACATGCAGGATCTGCAGACAAGGCTCAACCTCAAACTCCCACTCACCGGGGTCTCTACACACAAGGTACTACCCAACCAGTCCATCTCTAACCCCAAAGCATATGCAAAAGAAGCAGATATGAACGAACATAATGCTCCAATGTCGATAAGAACACTGGCCCATGATCTGAAGACTAGAAGAGTATCTTTGATCACGGAGGTGGTAACAACAGCATCGGGACCAACCGGTGCTCTAGAAGAGCTGGGCTCTGCAAGGACGTAAGCTCTGGCAGGTCTACTGTGGCTCTGGACTGTCGACTGTCTACCTAACTGCACTGAAGCTCCTCCCTCTACAAATCTGGACGTTTGAGCTCTAGGCTGTGAATACATCTGTCTCCCCTGGCCTGATGCAACAGTTAGTATTCCTACTGTGCTCTGAATGCTCCCTCCTCTGGGGTAATCCCTCCAGATGTGCCCAGCCTGGCCGCACTCAAAACATATCACTTGCCCCCTTCCTGAGCCTGCGACTGCGACTGTGCCTGAATAGGTGCTGCACTCCTGCACTCCGCTGCACGGTGTCCTAGCCACTGGCATCTATGAAAAAGTTCCCTCTGATCCGACCTTCCCGTTGAAGCTATGGGAGGCATCGATGCAGAAGAATGGGGAGGATACGACTCCACTGGATGTGAACTCGGATTAGATATCTGCTGACGCTTGTTCTCTCTGCGCCCCTGATCCTGTGAGCATACCCCACCTTGCTATCCCCGACTCTCTCTGTCTCGGCACGTCTGATTCAGAGTATCCTCCACCTTCATGGCGGTCTCCACTAACTCTGTAAAAACTGTCAGCCTGAGTGCGGGGACACTCTATCTCGGATAGCGAGCCTCAAACCCCTCTCGAATCGCTTCACACGGAACTCGTCAGTAGGCATAATCTCCTGCGCAAATCAAGATAGGCTAGTAAACTCAGGCTTGTACTCAAGCACTGTCATTGTCTCCTGTGTCAGAAACAGAAAGTCCTCTCTATAGCGATCCCTCAGAGTCACTGGAAAGTATTTCTCCAGAAATACCTTTATGAATGCATCCCAGGTGCCTGCTACTGTGATCTTGGCAAACTTTCACCACATATGAGCACTCCCTTGGGGTGCATTAGCATCCAAAACATCTGGGACTGGAACGTCCCTTCGGCCAAAACCACGGCCACGGCCTTGACCTCGGCCTCGTCCTCCCCGCGTGGACATACCTCTATACGAAAGCAACATAACAGAATAAGAATTCATACAACATGTTATTACTAACGTACAAGACATATCACATAGGCATGGTAACACATAGCCACATAGATCATATCAACACATATCTCACATACCGAGGAGAACCAACAAGAAGGACTCGTCCATCTGGATCACCTACTTAGATTCCTTGCTAGAAATCACGTTCGAGAAATGCATCTTTAACATAGCTGCCAAGTGTGTTCATCCAAACACCAGATAGCAAGACTAATCAATCCTAAGGTCCAACCACCATACCCACGTATACACAATCATCATGCTGAACAGGCTATCATGTTTATGTAAGAAAACTCTTGAACACATGTAATCAAGCACACATACATCCTCACAAGGTGATGTACCCTCTTTTTCATGGCTCATAGGTATTCGAACCCAGAGCTCTGATACCAAGTTGTCACGCCCCAACATTCGGGTCACGTGAAAGTCACCAAAACCATTTAAGAAAATAGGTTTTATAGTTGAATATCAAAATAAACAACATTTGGATAAAATCCTCGTAGTTCAACTCTCACAAACTATAAATCATGCAATCTCATACATGAATAATAGTATCGCCTCAAGGCGTACAAAACCGAGCCATCACAGGCATTGCATGTAAAGGTACATGTACAAAAATAGGGAAAATTACTACAAGTCTTCCATCACCTCTGTAACTTGGTCAACTCATCATGATCACCTGAAAATTTTTTTTAAAAACCCACAACGTGAGCCAAAACCCAATAGAAACAGACTATAAAGCTGTAAAGCAAGATATGCAACCATATGGTTGGAGCAAGCTCAACCACAACACCCAAAAAGGCTTTCTCACAAAAACCACCGATTTTCCATCTGAAAACTATCATTTTTATCCTTGAAACTATGCATATAAACCTGAGAGTTATCATGCCACAGTTAAGGGAAAGCAGTAAATGCAGCATTCTCCACTCGGGACACACAGCCGAGGTGACACAGTAAATGTAATCCTATGTACCGACTCTGTCAACTCAAGACAAAGGCAACAACTATAGACTCTCGTCTATTACCTTGAACCCACAAGTTTGGCAATAACAAGCTCTATACGGAGTCACGACAACGTACTCAATTTATGGATTTCCACGACCGAAGGTATAGGCACCTACTGCTTAATTTACGAGACCTGAGCCCGAGGGTACAAAGCCCCAATACACTCAATTTACGGGGACTAATCCAAAGGTACAGAGCACCTACACTGCGCACATTTCTAGACTTACACCGAAGAGCAATGGAAACCCAACTCAACCAAACCCACTGTCACGGGACATCTATGGATAAACATTTAAAACCAACTCACAAAAAAAAAATATACAACACATGTATATATATCAGGGATCTAATCCATAAACCATGGAGATCAAACAAAGCATGTCAAGACATGATTTTCGCCAAAACGTTTGAGAAGTCGAGACTCAACCCCAAAGGCTAGCTTTAAACCTTCACAAACGCGTTTGAAAAGTTTTCCCAAGACTCCGTTTTCAAACTATCCTTTGAAAACCTCTGATACCCCTTTGAAACCATAAAATTTCATGAAAAACCTCAGACAAACATCACACGAGGGAGTGAGGGATCCCAGAACCATTTGAAACAACATCCAAGCCCCATCACAAGACCTCAGTCGACTGGTCCAAGCCCCTAGTCGACTGAAAAACCCCCTGAAAAGCCAAGAACCAAAACAGTAGTAACTTCAGTCGACTGAACCCCCAAAAAGATGCTTCAGTCGACTGAACCCAAGGGTCCAGTCGACTGAACAAGCCCAGAAAATGTTTTGTGCTACGGGTTTTCTTATTTTTGGTTCTAAATCTCAAAATCAAACCTCCAAACTTCTGTTTTTGATACCCACAAGGATATGTAAGCCCAAGCTTACCATGGAGCCATAAAAGAAACCCTTAAAACACGGTTTCATGCACTCGAACGCCGAAATTTTTTTTTAACCCAAAACTGGATCTAAAACACAAATCACTTTTCATGCATTTTTAAACGGTAAAACATCATAAGATTACATATAACACCCTCTAACAGTTATATAGTCTAGGATCCTACCTCGGTGAATTCAAAATTTGACGTCTCGATCCATGTACAAAATCGAGCTTCGCCAAAATCAAATTCTGGCTGGATGGATGCGTAGACCATAATGCCGACACTACAGATCAGCAGCTGGTTTATCAAAAACCAAGCCCCAGGCCCTCGAGAAGTTAGAGAGAAGGCAGAGCGTCTAGTGAGTCTTTAAAGCTAGAGAGAAAGAAGGAGGAGATATTTTGAAATAAATATCTAAAAGAAGATATTTATACGCAAAATATCTCGAAAATATCTTCTTTTTTTTGAACTTTTGAAATTCGCATGGCAACTCCTTACAATCCCGGGAACTAACCCCGCATGCTCAGATAAACATAAATATGCATCAAAATGAGTTAATCATACACCGCAGACATATATATGCAAAACACATCATATATACAAATAAGTCTCAAAAAGAGATGGGTCCGGGTCTCACAGCTCATCCACATTATTCCCACCGAACATGATTTACACGGCTTATTCATTGTTTGAATTTGACCGTGGTAACATGCGATAAATTTTGAAGATATTTCATATCGTGTAAAATTTTAGGTTCAGATAAATTCCCAAAATTCAATATAATCTTTTAATATTACTTTTTGAATTATCGTATCGACGGAATTCTAGCAAAAAATTTCTAACTACATGTTTTCAATTTTTATGATTATCGAAAATTTGCAAATTTTGTTATTAATTTCTAATTTAAATTTTATTTATAAGGTTTTGTTGTAAATTATGTTTTAAGAATATTTCCTAATTTACTTTTATTTTTCTGTTACTTTTGGGTACCGAATTTTACATTCTCCCCACTTTTAGGAAGTTTGTTACTCCAAACTTGACTTTGTGACTTTGGTTAGGTTCAGAACTGTCGTATTTTATGTTAATCCATCAACCTTCTAAATGAAATTTTAAAGTTGTCATTTTAGAAAAATTTTGACTTAAATTTTAATAAACTTATAACAAGTGTTAAAATTATTTTAACAAAAATTAAGTGTTTTAACATGACGAATCTTACTTAGCTATTCGAACGAGATCGGGTTTTGAGCAAATTTCTTCTTTTTGCAACGTATTCCAAGAATATGACACCATCGTCTCGTCTTTCTTTCTTATGAATAAGGTCGGGTCTAAGGTGATATACTTGGTCTCAAGGAACCTTTGTCTTTTAACTCTCGAATTCTTAATCTTTCTTCCTAAGACCAATCAATTTGAGATTCTTGCGAGGTTGGGTGTCAGGCATAGTTAAGGAGAAACTAATCTTAGTATTTTCATTAAGTTGGATTTTCCCCCTGGTATGCCTTTGTTGTATATTAAAGATATTCATGATTACATTTCTTAAAGATTCATTGGGCTTGAGTTCATTGGCGTTTCAAGCTTAATCAAGGATAGTATTGTTATAAGCGAGTCTATTCATTTGAAGATGTTATTAACATTCCTTACTGATTGGGTCAAAATAGCACTGAGGTTTATAACACTATTAGGGAGCATACTAATCTTTCATTTTTATATTGGTATTTTAGTAGGCCTAAGAGTTATGGCATCCTTCAAAACTTTAATCAGTAAAATTAGAGGGCCCGTGATCAGAGATACCTAAGCAGATAGGACAAATAGATAGGAAAATTATATACGACAACTTTATTCAGGTTATGAGGGTTCCTAGGTGCTAGGATAAGTATAGTTTTTTCTTTGGTTGTCGTCATTTCTTGGTGATTTTTTCGCATCTTTAGCTCCTGGGTTCAAATTTTGATTTTTTGTCCTTTCCTGGTTTAGTTTTTCTAGAACTTCTTACTCTGGGTTTTGACTCGTGCTTTCGTCTCTAGTCATCTTTCTGACTTCTTCTTGATTCTTTGGACACTTTCTTCGAAAATGATCTTTTGCTCTGCAATTCCAACATCTTTTTGTCAATTTCTCAGCATTCTCAGGTATGTACTTTTCTACAACGTCACATAGGTACCTAAATTTTCTCTTGTTGTTCTCTCCTTGTAATTTATCTAAGTTGGGTCTATTTTTTGTTTTTCTTTCGATAGCTGCTTATAAGCTTTCTGAGATCTCTACATACGGACTGTTCTTTTCCTTTCTTCAGGTTGTGGGATATGCAAGTTTGGAGGAAAGGCAGCATTATAGTTGAATTAACTTGACTAGTTTATTCATTCGTTGTTAACATTACTCTAACTACTTAGTCAGGGTTCGATTTTGTATATTGTGAATAGGAGTAATGGTTGTTACAAGTTGAGATTACAATTTTATAATCCGTAAAAGCTTTAGTATTCCCTATAAATTTTGTATTTGAAAGAGATATTCTCAACTTAATTAATTTTCCCAGACTTCTCATTTAGAGGAAACAGTGATCAGGCGTTCTTCTAATTAGAATTCAAGAATAATTGCTTAGTTGATATGGCAATGTATTCGGGATTCAATTTATCAAGTATATTAGTCTAAAATGTATGAATTTTTCGTAGATTTTCTTTTCAATGATTTTTTCATGTTTGATTTTCTTATAAGGTTCATGTATGAGTACGGTTACTGATATCTCTATTAGATTTGGGATGAGGCTTGGTGGAGGCTGATTGGTCCATGTCACTCTATAGTGGTCCTATTTAATAACTTTTTGTAGCTCTTAATTATCTATTTTCACTAATGTCGTGTGTATTTCTTTATATGCAGATGATATTTTACTATTACTTGTTTTGTGAGTCTTGGTTAAATAATCTTTAGTTTTCTATTCTTATATGAACTTGCCAGGATTTATTTATTTATTTTTTTGAAGAATACTACAGACGTGGTTAGGTTCAAAGCGTTTATTCTAAACGGTTGTTATGACGATGTTATCTAAGATCCTATACTCTACAAGATGTTCTGCTTCGTGATTTGGAGGTGTATTGAATAAATTTTCTAAGAACGTTCACGTAGTTTCCCATTTTCTATGAAAGTTCCAAATTCCAATGACTACCATCACTTATCGGTATACTAAAAACAAGTTTCAAGGTGGAATAAAGATAGATCTTGGTTTGCGAAACATACATAAGATTCGAGAAATATTTTCATGATTAGATTGACTTATCAAGCCTAGCTTTCAAGAAAAAAATGTAAAAAAATAGATAGCCAACTAGATAGTTGTCCTGAAATTACGTCGGCCAATCGTATTTCAGTTTAAACATCCAAGTCTACTTCCTTGGTCAACATTTCAAGTGTATAGGAAGATTGGCCAAATTTACTCTTCACGATGAAATAGGTCATCAAAAGCTTATAGAAATACAAACTAAGGACAGGGTTAAGAAGAGCTCTCATCATCTCAAAATGAATCGGAATGAATAATCACATAATTGCACGACTCAAAGAAAGAGAAGTGTCTCGGGAGATTAGAGGTCACTTTCATGAGCAAGGATCAATGTAATAAGTTATTCAAAACAATTTCAAGTTTTAGTGTTACATTGAGTAATCAACAAGTTGAGACATTCTAATTGATTTGTAGGACCCATTCCCTTGTAATTTAAAAGGATTAATTAAAACTTGTTATGAGGTGCTTAGTGGAACATTTAATTTTGGGGAAGGAATTAAAACTTAATCATGGTTTTAATTGTTGATAATAATTATGTGTTCGAATTTGCATTAAAATAATTATTGTGGGTTAATTGAACAAGTCTTGAGGCGTTGGAACAAAATTTGAGAAACCATGTATGTTTTCTTTTCTTAGTATGCTTTCCAGCGAGGAACCGATCGATCAGTCCCGAGTCCGATCGATCGGTCTGTGATAAAGAACAACTTTAAGTTTGGGTTTTGGGATTTTTCTCTCATTCCAAACCTCTCCCTGTCTCTCGAGAACGAAAAGAAAATCATAGAGTTAGGTTTGATGGTCTCCTAGAGCATTCCTAGCTCTTCAAAAGTGGATCTCTTATCTCTCTCCCAAGAGAACACCTATTGAATTGTAAAAGCACACGTTGAAAGCCCCACCTTTGTTGCGTGGTTGTAGATTCGGTGGATTGTAGTTTACTTGGGTTGATTTCTAGTAGATTGAGCGTAAAAAAGATAAGATCTATGACTATCTATAAAGCTTTGTTTGATATGTGTTGTATATTTTGAGTTTATACATGGAAATGTGGAAAACCTATGTTTTGGAAACCCTAGGTTATGGTTTGGGGCTAAAGCATGATAAATCTTGTGATTTTGAGTAACTTGTGGTGTTTTGAACTTAGTAACATCATGTGGAAACCTCTAACTTGTGTTTTGAAAAGCTAAGGTTTGGTGGTTATAAAAAATAATAAAGATTTGAGGGTTTTAGAGTTGTTGGACCTGAATGGTGAAATTGGTTGGATTTTTTACAAATTGGAACTTGTTTTATCTTATTGATTAAATAAATTCCATGAATCTTGGGAATAGATGAAAACGGTGTAGTATTGGGTTAAGAAATTTGGATAGGTTTCATGAATTAATGATATGTGATATGGGACTTGATTGTATCTCTATATGCTAATTCAAATATGAAATTGATAAAGCTAATTGAATTGTTGATAATGAAAACCTTAATGGTGTTGGGTTTAGTGAGAGGAACAGGGTGGCGGGTGGCGGTTGGCGGTTGGACTTGCGTTGGTTTAATTGTGAATGACTTAATTAAAGTACCATATAAATGATTTGGATAATTAAGTTTGGGCATGAGTTACTCCTCGATGCAAGACTGGAAAGTTGTGCAATATAAGGTAGGTCATTCTTTCGGGTTAATCCTCGTAAAAGCGTACTCTTGGGTGGCCCACCCATCAATATTTTTGAGAGAAATCAAAAATGTGTACTCCTTATGTCAGGCTATAGAATCGGTATTTATTCATTGGGCATCACGTGGGCCGGTGATAATAAATACGCCTGGGGTTATAAGTGTCGTCCGACCTTGATACTTAATTAAATCAATGAATATACTTAGGTTGTAAAATCAATTGATGAAATCGATGAATGTGGGACTTTGGGAAACCATGACATGAGTTGAAATATGATAATTAAAACAAAATGAAATGAACTGGGAAGTCGTATCAATTATGTTGGGTTTGAAAACAAGGGACTAATGAACTAATTAATGTGTGTGTTGATTTTGGATAACTGAAAAAAATTGATTATGTGAATGGGAATTTATTAGAAAAGTGAATTTAGTTTTTGATTTAAGCGTGTTGTGCATTCACATTATCACCCTCACATGTCCTGCATCTGTTCACATTTAGTCAATTTCTTAGAGCCTTGGCTCATGTTGTTTAAAATATTTCAGATGATAACGGAAAGAAGGTGGTTGACTGAGGAGTTTGGACCTCAAGACTGTGTTTTGAGCTTTTTGGATAGAATTACATTCTTATAGATACATCTTTTGAGAAATATATATTTTTTATATGTAATTCTTTTGATACAATGATTTGACACTTTAGTTAGTTGATAACCGTTTTGTAAGACCCTAAGGCCACCCACACTCATGAATTGTATGCATGTGAGACAATCGGGTGTTGTGTTGGATTTATTATCTTTCATTTGCGAGATTCTACGTATGAAATCGTTGGGCTTTCGATGTTTGGAGATGGTTGGAAATGTTTTCTCTATCTTTTCTTTTGTGGTTTTGTATGTGGATCTCTAGGGAAGGCTTGTTTAAAGGTGTTATAGAAGTGTGTCACGTTGGTGTTGAAAGCTTGTTGAGAAAAAGGGTGCAGTGTTAAACCGATCGATGGATCGATCAGTCTAACACTACTCTCGATTGTTTCAGTCTGTTCAAGATCGATCGATTGTTCTTGTGACCGATCAATCGATCTACCTGGTAGAGCACTTTTTTGTCTTTTTTTGTTCTAAAACCTTCTGTTCTGGGGCTTAGTTTCCCTTTATCAAATGGTTTCTTTAAAGAGATTACGTGAGGTTTTAGCATTTGAAACCCCTTTTTCTTCCTAGAATTTCCTATTGGTTAGTTTGTCGGGGTTGGTTTGCGTGCCTTGGAGATAAGGGCATGAAAGATTAGTATCAGAGCTTAAGGTTTAAATATCTTGGAGCCATGGGAGTGATTGATCCATTACGTGAGAGCTTGCATTGATGTGTGACATTCATGTGCTGGTTTGCTTGCATGAGATATCTTTGACATAACTTGACATTTGCATGCTATGTGGTATTTGGGTATGGAGGTTGGACTTTTAGGATGACGTATCTTGCCCTTGGGCAACTGGTCAACTAGTTTAGGATTCAAGTTAGAAAGGCGTTTGGTATACATTAGTTCTAACCTGAAATCCAAATGAGTTATCTAGATTGACGGGCAATTTTGACTAGTTCTCCTTGTTATGTGTTGCATAAGGTGTGTAAACGCGATGATATATGATATGTGGTGTCTTATTAAGGAACGGTGATATTTTTTATAGATGTTTAGGTTTATACTTTGTTGTTGATATCTTCTTTTCGTTCTTTTCTTATATAGAGCGATGTTACTGAGACGAGGTAGAGGCCAGGGTCGCAGTCGAGGTCACGCTTTTGCACAGGTTCTAGAGGAAGGAGATGTGAATGCCCCGTGAGGATAAATGTGTGGAATAGATGCAATCCAGGAGATGCTCATGATTGTGAGAGTGTTAGCCAAGAAGGTTAGGGAAAGAGCAAGGGCTCCCGAGTCAAGGGCTACTGTTGCTATGAGAAAGTTTCGGTGGTTGGATCCTCCCACCTTTTTTGGGGAGCCAGATCCTAAGGTGGCTATCGAGTGGTTAGAGGTAACCACGATAATCTTTGATACCTTAGAGATCATGGAGGACAAACTAAGGGTGAAGTTGGCAGCGTTCTAACTCCGGAAGGATGCTCGGGAATGGTGGAAGTTGCTAAAACAATTATAGATGGCACGTGGACCGCTTTTAGTAGGGCCTTTTTGGAGAAGTACTTTTTGAGGTCGCCGAGAGATACCTACCATGAGGAATTTCATTCCCTCATTCAGAGTAATCTGTCAGTGGTCTAATATAAGGGCAAGTCCGCAAATCTATTGCGCTTTGCCCCTGGGATGGTGGGAATAGAGGAGTTGCGCACCAATCAATTTGAAAGGGGTCTTCGTCCCTCAATCAAGGATAGGATTGCGATGTTGGGGTTTCGGGTCTACATAGAGATTGTGGAGGACGGTATACGGGTGGAAAATGCAATGGCGAAGAATCACAAGATTAGAGAGAGCAAGTCACACCAGGGAGCTTCTAGCGCTCAGTCTGAGAGGCACCAAGTGAAGAGGAAAAAATCATGAAGATCGAGTTCTTATCCCATGGGAACTCAGCCGTAGCCACGGTCGGCACCCGCACCATCTATGGGTTCATTTGGACGTTCTGACCATCGAGAGATAGTGTGTTACACATGTAGGCAGTCAGAGCATCATATTGGGGATTGTCAATAGAGAGGGCAGCAGCAGCAGAGTCAGTCCCAAGGGAGGGCCCCATTTTCTTATTTTTAGTGTGATCAGATGGGCCATATTCGTCGAGATTATCCTTAGGGAGGGAATGCACAGGATGCTCTGGGAGCACAGGCAGGACAAGCTTCGTAGGGCAGACAAAGCTATGGCCCGCCACAGCAGTAGTTGCAAGTGCAGTTAGCTAGGACAGCGAGCCACCTCAGCCCAATTGATGAGGCAACCTGAGACTAGGGAAAATAGTGGGCAAAACTAGGGACGGGTATACACCCTCGTGGAGCCTAGCATTTCAATGGCACCTGCAGTGCCAAATGCTACAACCAGCCCATCGATCATTCAGGGTACCTTCCTAGTTTACCATTCTTGGGCCAGTACTCTTGTAGACATTGGAGCATCGCATTCATTCATCTCATCCACATTTGCATCTGCATTGCGGTTAAAGGTAGACGTGTTGGGTAGCGCCTTGTGTGTAGAGACGCCAATTGGTGGGGTTGTAGTATTGAGGCATGTGTGTAGAGCCTATAAAACGGAGATCGCCGATTGTTGTCTACTATTTGATTTCATTATGATCGATATGGCCCCATTCGATATCATCCTGGGGATGGAATGGTTGATTAGCTTTCGTGCCTTTATCTACTACGATTGATGCTGAGTGTTTGTCTACACGCCAGAAGAAGATTCCTTTTATTTTGTGGGTGATTGGGATGACGGTTTAGTGCTTAGATCTCTTTATTCATGAGACCGAGGCAGTCTAAGCCTTCTTTTCTCAGCCTTGTCTACGAGTGAGACCTGTTCGACTCATGGTGAGTTTCCTCCTATGGTTTACGAGTTTTTGGATGTTTTTCCAAATGATCTATTTGAGCTTCTGCCACAATAGAAAGTAGAGTTTTCTATTGACCTTATCCCTAGAATCGCCCCCATTTTTACGCCTTCATACCATTTTGCACCGACCGAGCTGCTAGAGCTAAAGGTGCTAGTCCAAGCGTTGTTAGACAAGGGTTTTATTCATCCTAGTGTGTCACCTTGAGGAGCACCGAAGTTGCTTGCAAAGAAGAAGGATGGATCCTTGCGCCTTTGTATAGATTACCATAAGTTGAACCATGTGACCACTAAGAACAAGTACCCTATGCCCCGTATCAACGACTTATTTAACCAATTGAAGGGTTTGTGTTATTTTTCGAAGATAACATGAGATCAGGCTACCATCAGTTGAGGGTCAAGGAGGAGGGCATCCTAAAGACTACATTTCGCACCTAATATGGGCACTTTGAGTTCTTAGTCATGTCATTCGAATTGACTAATGCACGGCGATGTTTATGGACCTTATAAATCGTATCTTTCACCCGTACCTCGATAGGTTTGTGGTAGTGTTCGTGGATGACATCCTTATTTATTCACCATTTGACGAGGAGCATGAAGAGCACCTTCGGATTACTCTACATTTGTTGCGAGAGCATCGGTTATATGCAAAATATGATAAGTGTGAGTTCTGATTGCCCAAGGTGAAGTTTTTAGTGCATGTGGTGTCGGGAGATGGAGTGGCGGTGGACTCCTCTAAGATAGAAACGGTGATGAGTTGGGAGAGGCCAAAAAACGTGTTCGAAATCCAAAGTTTCTTGGGCTTGGCGGATTACTATATGTGGTTCGTGAGACTTCTCTAGACTTGTAGCACCTATGACGCGCCTTACACAGAAGTGAGTCAAATTCGTTTGGACCGATGGCTGTGAGTTTACCTTCCAAACATTGAAGGAGAGACTGACCAGTGCACCTATTCTGATTGTACTGAAGAGGGAACTTAGTTATGCCGTGTATTGTGATGCGTCACATAAGGGACTAAGTTGTGTGTTCATGCAAGAAGGCAAGGTGGTTTCCTATGGATCAAGGCAGTTGAAGGTTCATGAGAAGAACTATTCTACACATGACTTGGAGCTCACGGCAGTGGTCTTTGCTCTAAAGACCTGAAGGCATTATCTGTACAGGGAACACTTTGAAGTGTTCTCGGACCAAAAGGACTTAAATTTGTGCCAGAGGAGGTGGATGAAATTTTTGGGAAATTATGATTTTGATTTACAGTACCATGTGGGCCCAATGTGGTGGCCAATGCCCTTAGCCAAAAGTCCTTAAGTTCGTTAGCACATGTTACCATGAGGGAGTGGAGCATGCTTGGGGAGGTTAGTGAGTACAACCTATGCCTTGGTAAGTCCGGTGATTGTGCTACGTTGTTCACAGTGGTATCTCAGCCCGCCCTCGTCCAGCACATTATGGAGGCTCAGCGGTAGGATCGAGAGAGCCTAATGTTCAAAGATCAAGTTTTGAGTGGTGAGGATGCCAAGGAGTGGACTATATATTCTGACCAGAGCTTAAGGTTTGCAAGGAGGGTCTTCGTACAGGAGTCATGTCATGGAAATGTGTTTTGTGAGTTTCATCACTCTCGCCTTGTGGTGCATCTAGGTGGCACCAAGATATATCATGAAGTACGTAGATAGTTTTAGTGGTGGGGCATGAAGAAAGACGTTACTCTTTTTTTTCACATTGCCTTACTTGCTAGTAGGTGAAGGCTGAGCATCAAAGACCGGCGAGTATGTTGCAGCTGTTGCCTGTGTCCGAGTGAAGTGGGAGAATATCACCATGAACTTTGTATCGGGGCTTCCTAAGTCACCAAAGGGACGTGATGCTGTTTGGGTTATGATGGACAGATTGACCAAGTCCACGCACTTCTTTCCTATCCACATGACAAACTCAGTTGATAAACTTAGTAAGCTTTATGTGAGTGAGATTGTCAGACTCTACAGAGTACCAGTTTCTATCATCTCAGACCGAGATCCCCGCTTCACTTCACGTTTTTGGCAAAGTTTGCAGTCATCCATGGGGACAAGTTTACTTCTCAATGATGCTTTCCACCCGCAGATGAATAACCAGTTGGAGTGCACCATTTAGATACTCGAGAATATGTTGAGAGTGTATGTTCTAAACTTTCATGGGTTATGGAAAGACCATTTGTCGTTGGTGGAGTTCGCCTACAATAACAATTATCAGTCAGGCATTGAGATGGCGCCCTATGAGGCATTGTATGGTAGACCTTATAGCTCACTTGTTTATTGGGCTGACATTGGGGAGATGGCAGTGTTGGGGCCTGAGCTTGCATATGAGACCACTGAGAAGGTCGTCGCAATCCATAAATGTTTAGCAACCACGCAGACTTGTCAGAAAAGCTATGCAGATAAGAGGAGGAGACTGTTAGCGTTTAAGGTCGGAGATGACGTGTTCTTGATGTTGGAACGCGGAAGAAAAAAAAAAGAACCCGCGCCGTGACCGTAAAAAATGGCGCATGCATTTTTCATGAAAAACCATAACCATGAATAGATATATTAAGATTAAATATACCTTCAAGAAACTTGTACAAGTTTCTTTGATGCAGAACAACGATCCG
>JAOTRH010071301.1:0-17852 GCA_034768845.1 Heliamphora exappendiculata | reverse complement strand
TATATAATATAAAAAAGTAAGTTAGGAAGAATAAGAATACTACAATATTAAATCAAACTAAGTAAAACCTAGTATACCAAAATTCAAATTTTTGCCAAATTGACACATCGTTGTAAAAGAGATTAATATAGCAAAATCTTCAAAAAAAAAAATTAAATAGTGAAAAAATAATTATGAATCATCAATATAATATACTAATCATAAAATTTATAAATTATACCAATTTTATAGAAAAGTACCCAAAATTATACATTAAGTTAATTTTTGAACACTTTCTTAACAATGTAGTATAATTACATCATCAAAACTTCAATAAATTGAATTAAATAACTAAAATCATATTTTGATAAGATCAAACACCCTTTTTCTCTCCCCACACTCTACCACAAGCCATGTTTAAACCCTTAAATTTGCATGTATACCCATTGGTTTACACCACCACCCACATCATTTGTCTTTAATCAAAATTTTCTATAAATACAATCCTCACTCCCTTTGCCCAATTGAATCAGCCCAAAAAATCCTCTCCAAAATTTTGAAATCATAGCTAAGTCTTGAGAGAAAACAGGAAAAGAAGAAAGGAAGAAGAAGGAGAATCAAGAGGAGAAAGGAAATGAGGCATCAAAGCTAAGCCCCATTGTTCTTCATCAATCTTAGGATTAAATTTTCAAGTAACAAACTCTCTAATCCTTTCTCTAATCCTCTCTCTCAAACCCATTTTCTAATCTATCCCAAACTCACCTCAACCCATGCTTAAACTACAAATCAAGAACAATAACAAAAGCACATGAAAAATGCGTTATGGTTGGAATTTAGGGAGTGTTTTTGGTTTTTTTGATTTGTTAAGTACTTAAATGATTGTATGTTTGAGTTTTATAGCATGCATATAATCTAGAGTGTAAATAAATAACCATATTTTACATGCATGCAAAGAAAAATCTATCAAAAACCAAAACCACTACATGAAAGAGGATTAAAACCAAGTTGGGCCTGAATTTCTTTAAGTTTTAACTTTTTGCCTAAAATTTTGAAACATCATAATTAATTCTAACAAAGTCATCTAAGTGAGTTCTTTATATCCTGACCTAAGTTTCGATGTTAGCTTTCATATAAAATTGGTTTAAACTGATTTTATTGAGTAGAACTCAAGACATTGCATTTTTGCTAAAGTGTGACAGATTTAGACTAGTTTGTATTGCAAGCCTACAAACCCTAATTTAGAACGAGATCCAAGCTTAGGTCAAAACATAGAAGTTGTAGGGGACGTGTTGACCTAGATGCACACCAAAACGTAGCCTCAAACATTAAGTCTTGATAGGTCAAAAACCCCTGCAAGACGCTAGTGTGGTTCAGCAAATTTAATATCATTCTGTCACAGATTTTAAAATAACCAGAAACCCCTATTTTTAGTGGTCTAATCCAAATGTAGTTTTCTTGAAAAGTGTTATTAACATGTCAATCTAGTTAATTTCCAAAAATAAAAAAGCATTTCCCTTGGTTGGTGTCCCAAGAAAATTTCAAACCCTTTGTTGGTGACAGATTTTTGCTGAGTGTTTCTGGCAGACTGAACCTGTTTATAAAATGGCCAAAAACTCTAGCATTTTCCAAACAACCAACCTTTGCACATTTCATAAGAAATGTAAGAGACATGCTAGACTAAAACATATCCAAAATTGGGCCTATTTTGAGTTGGTTTGATGCCCCCAAACACCTTGCCAATAGAAGCACGATTTTTGTCAAATATGCCTAAAAGTACTGAACTTTTTTCTCTTAAATGAAATTAATGACCTAATTACCTTAGGATCCGACCTTTTTGTTAAATAAAAAAATTGTAGAAAATATTTTTATCTAAGTTGTAGTCAAAAATCAGAACTTAACTCAAAGTCTAGATATCCCAACACACTGTTGTTCTTTTTAAATTGACACTTGAAAGTGGCCCTTTAATTGTTAAGTGTATGATTGAATAAGTCTTTGTTGTGGGACTTGAAGTATATATTTTAATTGTTTTAAATTAGATGATTAATGTTTTAAAGTGATTATATGATGATTAGAATCTATGCTATAAAGTTTGAACCCAACTCTTGAAAATTATAACCTATGCTTTATATGCTTGTACTTTATATGCTTGTACTTAGTGCATTATGATTGATGTTCTACCATGTAGCCCTCGATATATTGGAACGTTTTGACATGAGCACTAGCATTTTGCATCCATGAGAATGTTAGAGTCCATCTTGTATGTACCATTGTGGGTTGTGAGTTTTGGAGTCATTGTTTTCCATGATTCTAAGTTCAAGACGACCATGGTTGCCAGTGGTTATTGCTTAGAATGTATTCTTTGTGAACATCCTAGGTGCGCCCCAGTGAATGAAATTGGATTTTGATGAAATTTTTGTTAATGATATTGTTTGGCACCATGGGCTCATTGCTGGCATGCTATTATTGGTAATCTGGACTTTAAAGTTGACACTGGTGAGAAGGCATTATGCTTCTTAAGGTGAGAGCATTTGGGCATAGCCCAAGTTGGCCCCTAACCCCACGCTATTGTAAATTTAGTAGTAAAACAGCTGTGGCATGTAGCCGAGTGAACGATTTACTATTCCCGATGAAGAGTAGTGATGGATTTAGTGTGCAATTTATCCATAAAGTCTGCTCCTTAGAATTTTCATGGTGGAGTTCACATGATCAGTTGTACAATTGGAAATTGGGCTGTGGGCACATACATCTCGTGCATTGCATTGCACTCCTTGTATATTAATTATGTAATTAGTTATTCTCTAAAAATGTTATGCTTAAATCTTTATAAAGGTGACTTTTAGTGGATAACTTGTGGGTTTATTGGGTAGAATTTAGGGTTTACTTCTGAGTTTCGGCTGACAACGTTTACGCCACAGGTGAAGGGCAAGAATTACAGGAATATCACGAAGAGCCTAAGTATCTGGAAGAAGAAGGGTACGATGAGCCACAGGGATTTGATATTACTCTTGGGGAGTAGTAGACTACCATTTTTTGTTTTTCTTTTGTCTTAAGTTGTTAATTCAAGATATTTTGCTTCAATTCTGATGGATGGCTGTAAAACATATACTCGTTCTAATGTTTTGCCAAACATTAAGCTTTATTGATGCAATTAGGTACTTTACTTATTTATGAATGAATCGGTAGAATAACCCTAATTATATAGATATATGCCTTTAGCGTTCTCAGGAATCGGGGTGTTATAGTTCCCCATACCCTTTTTTGTTTATGTAAAAGAACAAGAAGAAAAATCACTCGAGGAGACATACTCAAAGAGTCTTCCTGAGAAACTCAAAAAGAAGTTGATCAAGAGGTTGGTGAGAATATCAGCCATTTGAAGTTCAGTGCCAATGTGCTCAAGAATAATGGTGTCGTCTTCTACAAGATCCAAATGATGGCAAATATCAATGTGTTTGGTTTGGGAATATTGAATAAGGTTTTTGGACATGTTAATGGCACTGGTGTTGTCACACTACAGCACAATGGGACCGTGATCAAATTTGTAATCAAACAGCATCTACTTCATCCATAAAAGATGAGTACAACCACTCCCAGCTGCTATGTATTCAGCTTCAACAGTAGAAAGAGAGATGGCATTCTGCTTTTTGCTATACCAAGGCACGAGGTTATTTCCTATGTAAAAACACCCACCATAGGTGCTTTTCCTATCATCTGCACTCCCGGCTCATCCGCAACAGAAAAACCTACAAGGTCAACAGTGGTATCATAGGTGAACCAAATCCCATAACCCAACGTTCCATTCACATACTTGACAACACGCTTGACAACCAGAAGATGTCTCTTTAGGATAGGCTTAATATCTTGCACAAACACCAACGCTAAAGGCAATATCAGGTCTACTTGCAGTCAGGTACAAGAGACTCCCAATCATGTTGTGGTACAAAGTCTGGTCAATAAGTTTCCCTGACTCATGTTTAGAGAGTTTGGTGATAACATTAATTGGAGTTCGTGCATGCTTAGAGTTTTTTAAACCAAATTTCTTGACAAGATTACTAGCATACTTAGATTGGGAGATGAGCATACCAAACTCAGTTTGTTTAACCTGAAGACCCAAAAAGCAGTTGAGTTCTCTCATAACACTCATTTCAAATTCATTGCTCATCTCATCAAAAAAATTAATTCTTTCACCAGAGATTCGTCCATAGACCCAAGCACTATATCATCGACATAGATTTGAGCCACAATAATGTCATGGTTTGGGTTAAAATGAATAAGGTTTTGTCAACTCCATCCCTAGAAAACCCTTTCTCAAGTAAGAAGGAATTCAGCCTATCATATCAAGCTTTGGAAGTTTGCTTAAGCCCGTAGAGAGCTTTCCTAAGCTTCAGAACATGATTCGGAAAAGAATGATAAACAAACCTTATTCGGAAAAGAATGATAGGCTTCTTCTTTGAGATCACCATTTAAAAATGCACTCTTGACATCCATTTGAAACAGTTTAAAGTGAAGTTTGCATGCAATGGAAAAAAGGATTCTAATGGATTCAAGTCAGGCTACAGGGGCAAATGTCTCATCAAAGTCTATTCCTTCAACCTGAGTGTAACCCTAAGCTTCAAGTCTAATCTTATTCCTGACAACTTCACCTAATTCATTCGTTTTATTTTTGAAGATCCATTTGGTTCCAATTACATTTTTGGTCAAAAGGCCAAAGAACTAGTTTCCACACATTATTCCTAACAATTTATTACAGTTTCTCATGCATGGCATTAGTCCAACACTCATCAAGTAAAGCATCATTCACATTCTTAGGCTCAATCAGAGACACATAACACATATAGGTTACCTCATCTTGCATTTGTCTTTGAGTGTGCATCCAATCTATGACTTCTCCAAGTACTTGACTTATGGAATGGTTGAGTTTCACCCTGGCTGAAGGTTCTAAATCTTATTGCTGAGAACCCTGTTTCACATTTGTGGGATTTTTTTAGCTGTTTCTTCACCTCCTTTCTTGGACTAATTTTCAAATTTTTTAGCTTCTTGTCTTCTGTCGAGATCACCTAAAATAAGTAAGTCATTTTCAGAATGCATAATAGAAATTTCATCATCAATGACAATGTTTATTGATTCCATAACCGTAGAATTTCTAATATTAAAAACACAATATGCCCTATTGTTGATGGAATGGCCTATGAAAATTCCCTCTTCACTTCGGGTGTTAAGCTTTTCCAATTGCTCTATATCTCGAAAGATGTTGTATTTACTCCCAAAAGTTCGAAAGTACTTGGCATTCAATTTGGTGTCTTTCCAAAGTTCATAGGGAGTGTGAAGGATACGAGTCTCAAGTAGACGTGGTTAACGGTGTAACAAGCGGTGTTCACAGCTTCTGCCCAAAAATGTTGGGGCAGATTCTTCCCATGCAACATAACACGAGCCATTTCTTGAATGACACAATTTTTTCTCGCAGCCATCTCATTTTGTTGTGGAGTCTTTGGGGTAAAGAATTCATGATGAATATCCAAAGAATCACAAAAAGATGCAAAATCAAAAATTTTAAACTCCTTGCCATGGTCAGATCTAATGCAAATAACAGTGTTGGAAGAATTCGATTTTTTATTTTGAAGCTTATAGACAAGGGTTTTGAAAACATCAAAAGTTTTAGACTTTTCTCTTTGAAAATATACTTAGATGAAACGAGAGAAGTCATCTATGGCAACAAAAATGTATTTCTTCTTTCCTAAACTCTCATTCCTGGTAGGACCCATCAGATCCATGTGAATCAATTCCAAATCAGCTTTGGTGCCTAAAGTGTCGACCTTCTTATGGGGGCTCTGGTCTGTTTTCCTATCTAGCATGCCCCACAGATACAGTTAGATCGACTTCCCAACTTGAATACTCCTCTGATTAACTCTTTATTGGCAATTTTTTATAGATCCTTGAAATTGCATGACCAAGTCTCCGATGCCACAGGTTTGCATCATTGATCTTAGCTGAATTACATGATTCAACGTTCAAAGGTATAATACCATAGCAATTGTCAGACATTCTAGCCCCATGCATGACTGTTTTACCCTTTTTATCCAAAATAATGCAATCATTTTTTTAAAAATGCACCTCATGATGGGTTGTCACACATCTGACTAATGCTTTAGAGATTTGCATTTAAACCGTCAACAAAAAGGATATTATCCAACTTGGGAAGACGTTGGGGAGAAACGGATCCTTTCCCAATAATTTTGGAGGAGTTACCATCTCCAAAATTCACCAACCCACCATTATAAGCCTATAGGGTAGCAAATAAAGATCTATCACCAAACATGTTAGAACACCCCGACCCTTCTCATGGTAACAATATTGTCCGCTTTAGGCAAAATTCTCACAGTTGTGTTCTGCCTAGGAGATCACCCATCCTTGCATTACTTCAGCATGAGCACGCTTAATTGAGTTCTGCCAAGCTCCCCACCACCTGGGAAAAGGCTTCATTGCTATGTAGGGGTCCAAGATTTTTCCTTTATAGCCCAAGAACTCCCTCTTTCTTTTAGATGTGGGATACCAGGATATCACACATGTGACGAAAACACCCACTATCCAAATACCACACATGAAAGCTTTGAGCTCTCATAGAAATTTGAACCACATAAGACTTTAAGTCTCTAGACCGAACCCAGACTTTCCTAGTTCTCACTGGGGCAGACTCTGTGGGTTATGTCCTAGGTCTTTTAAGTTGAGATGGTTTGTCAGACTTGAAATGATAGTTCATATGAGACATGCCATGCAACCTGAAGCAATGTGGCCTAATGTGACCTCTCATACCATAGTAATGGCAAATGGATACAAAGCTATTATTTAAAATGGGCATTCGACTCAACAATTTATAATTAGGGTGAATGTGACCTAAGATGAAACAATGATGACAGGTAGGAGTGAAGTTAGATTTTTTTACCCCACCATGCTGAACGGTGGTCATATCTGTCATGCTTTTTCCCTTTTGACTTCATTTTGGTGAAGTCAGCACCTGCAATTCTTTTGGGACTCACCCTGTCACGCCCTAAAGCCCGAGTCACGCAAACTGTCCAAGAAAAACTCATTTGAGATACCGAGATCCATCAAAACCACCCCGAATCCAAACGATTTAAAAAAAAGCATATGTCAAAACAGGTTTGAAACCTTTGAGTGAAGCTCTTTTGAGGGTTTACCTTGAGGAAAAGAAGAACCCAAAAAAGCCTGATCACGATTCCCAAGAACCAAGCTTTTAAAACAAAACAAAAAAAAATTTCAAAATCTGCCCAGACCGCTCGATCCGTCAAAAGACTGCTCGAGCGGTCCCTGCAAGCCCTCTAGTTTTTCACTTGAAAAAAAAAATAGAATGTTTATCTTGACCGCTCGATAGACCGCTTAAGCAGTTCATCGAGTGGTCTGGCTCTTGACCATTTTTCAAAACCTAATTTCAACACTCAACACATAAACATTTTTCAACTATTTTGAAACCCATCAAGGCAACAAACAAGCATTCTAAAACATGCTAAAACAAGGTTCAAATTTCTCCTCGAGATACATAGTTTGACATTAAACATAAAACCAACCAAAAATCGTTATTACAACATTAAAACCAACTAGGTGATAATTACAACATACAACTCGAAAAATAAAAACCAACCCATGGTCTCTCTCATCATCATACAACCATACAAACGTCAAAATTAAGGTCTCACAGCATACAAAACATGTTCCATCAAGTACTAAACATGGTGCAAATATTACATGAACTAATAGCAAAAATGGCATGAACAACTATACAACAAAACTAAAGGTTTTGTCTTCTGCCTCCCTCTAGGGCTCCTCAAGATTAAGCTATATGATCTTTTTCACCTGAAATGTTTTAAATCCAACAACGTGAGCCGAAGCCCAGTAGGAATTGACTATTATGAATTAAAAACGTAGCATCCAATCACGAATTATACAAACAGCTCAATTACACAAGTCTCAAATGGTTTTCCATACTCAAACCACAAGTTTTCATATAATCCAATAATGTCTAACAATTTAATAAACATAAACAACCCGTTATTTTTCAACTCGATTTCCACAACCGTCAATGATTCCTGTGTACCGACTCTGTCTTACCAAGGACAAAGGTAAAAACTATAGACTATCGCATATTAGCCTAGGTCTGGGGTATCCAATAACTCGCTAGGTAATGACAAGTTCTATACGTTACTACAACTACAAACGCCTCCTAATAGGGTTAACACTTTATTTACGGGAACTAACCCAAAAAAGCAAAGCACCTATCTTGCGCAAGTTTTCGTACATTCACCGAGGAGCAATTGAAGCCCACGTATACACATATTGCTACGGTACATCTATAGAGTCATTAAAAGGGCATACGGCACAACTATCGAAATATTTATATGCATACAACTATGTACAAAAGTTTAGGGCACGCAGCAACATTATCCATATACCCACGGAAATCAACTAACATTTTAAAAATATTTTTCACCCTCTCCACCGAGCCATTTAAACCAAAGCTCAACCCCTAAGATTAGCTTCAAACACCAAAAATCATGTTTTCGCAACAAAATCACATTCTCTTTCGGTTTTCAAAATTCATTCTTTGAAAAACACTTGTATACACATCCACCAATTTTGTAATAAATCTTAGGAAAATAAAACATGCTTTTAACCCAACTAAACAAGATTTTAACATGAAATCCCAACACCTATAGTATTTTAACGCGGTAAAAATACATATAATCACATATAACATACTTTTTTTGGATAATTATATAACATATAACATACTTTTAATGCAAGAGAGTCTAGAATCCTATCGTTAGGAGTTAAAACTCGAAGCTTTAACCACCAGCTAAAAACCAAAGTCGTCGAAATGAAAATCCACACGGATGAACGCGAAGCTCTTGGGGAAGAGAACACCGATCCACCCTCGAAAAGTCAAGATTCAAGCCCAAAGCAAGCTAAAATCTAAAAAAAAGGCAGAGGTTTTGGGTTGTGTATAAAGTGAAGCTTGTAGAAGAAGTTTTGGACCAAAGTCCCATGCCACTAGCTGACTTTATAGACTTTTCGCCAAACAAACCGCTCAAGCGGTCCTTCCCAGAAAAATTTTCTAACTCTTTACTACGTGTTCAACAGGATCGAAATTAAAATCAGCATGCATATCTAAGCTAACACATGCATAAAACATATAGAAACATGTTTTTTCATAACAACTAAAATAATATATAGCACATAGAGAACACATATTACAAAATAAAAAGGAACCGGGTCTCACACACTCCTTCAACCAGTTTATCTTTCACAAAGGTTAGAGCTGCAGTAGTTTGATTTGGTTTGGCTGCGTTTTTCTTTCCAATGAATGGCTTTCTTGCTGAAGTTCCAACAAAGCCCAAACATGTTCTGTCACTTGCAGTTTTTTTGTTTACCAGTAGTTCATCCAAAGCCGGTGAGCCTACATTCCAATGCTTGAGGGTCGCATTAACATTAGTCAATTTATTCTTAAGCTCAGTTATTTGACCTTCGAACTCAGACATTCTAGAAGATTTATCATCATTTATCAACATGAATCTTTTCCTATCTTGTTTACAGTTTTCTATGTTAATGCACAAGATGTTCATTTTAGCTTTTAACTCTTCCTCTTTTTCTTGAGTTATCCGTAGCTCTTGCATGATTTTTTCTTTATCCTTCTTATTGGTTTTGAGTTGAAAAACTAATTTGGCACATTTCTTAGTCAGCACATAACCCTCTTTGTAAAGTTTGTCATAAGCTATTTGGAAAGTTTCATTATCTTCACCTTTACCAGTTTTCTCATTAGTTTCTTCCTCACAACAATCACTCTCAGTCTCCTCTCTATCTGTTTCACTTGAGTCCTCATAGATAGAAGCAACAAAGGCTATGGCATTCCCATCATCATACTAGTTATCATTCTCATCACTCAACTCTGGTTCATTTTGGTCATCCCAGGTTACTGTGAATAGCTTTTTCTTCTTTTTCTTCTTGTTTGGATATTTTTTTTCGTAATTAAATGTGATATAGAAAGAAAAAAGGATACAAGAATACAAGGGGCATGCCTCAGGCTTTATAGAATACCACCAAGAATAAAGCCAAAAAGCAAAACAAAAATCCTTTAGGCTACGCCAGAACCAAACGAACAACTTTAAACAGAGCCGGAACCAACATAAAAACAACATAAACCAAACTATGGATGCCTTAACCATAACACAAGAAGGGTAATGGGCTAGAAAACCATAAACCAATAGAGCAAATTTAAGCAGATTAAACCAAAGACAAACCAAACCACAACAGCTTGTGTACAACCTACCCAAGCAAAAAAACAGGCGCCCAAACCCAAACAAAAAACCTGCAGAGCTCAAAAACCCGCAGCAACAAGAAACAACTACAACAAGCAGGGATAGCCGCGACAAAAAATAGTAAACACAACCAGTTGAAAAGCCGGCAGAACTTGGGCTGGCGAAGAGGACAAGAACCAGTGAAGAAGAACCAAAACCTACCTCACTCAAAACCGCAGCAACAAGGAGCAAAACTAACTCCACAAAAGGAGACCAAGGCAAAGAACACAGTCAGAAAAAGCAGGACAAAAAAAACCACAAAAAGCAAACCAAGGCAACAAAAAATCACCAGGAAGAAAGAAATAAGCTGCAATCAAAGCAGTCAAGACCGCAATACCCAGAAGAAGAAAAAAACCACCTGCTGGACAAACCCAAACCTAAATGGCCAAAAACAACCAAGCCCAACAACACACACCCAAACCCTTACACAAGCCTTAAGGGGAAGGCTAAATACAAAAAGTCCACAGGAATATACACCAAACAGAAATGAAGATAAACAAAACAAAGCAGGGGAGAGGGACAACAACCAACAACCCCAACATAAAGATAAGGGGAACAACCAGACTAGCCCGAGATAACAAATCAAAACAAGTATTAAGGAGCTATAAACACCCCTCATACCTAGGGATCAAAACCTGGAACAAAATATAATACCAGCAGCAAAATAAAACCAAGAGCTCAACAGGCTGCAGCCTCCAACAAAACCTGTAGCACAGCAAAAGCCCAAGGTACAACAGGCCGCTATCTCCAAGGAAAGGGTAAAGCCTAAGGAATTACGCTCCCACCCGGAGCTTCTTCCTACTAGAAGCTGGCAGCCAACATGACCTAAACAAATCAAACAGAATAAACCAATGAAAGTAGAGAAAAAACAAATGCACCCAGAGGGGGATATACAACTAGCAGGCAAGAGAAAGCTCGGCACTCTAAAGAAAAAAGGGCAAATCTCACAAAAGGGACCAGACAAGTGTATAGCTTAAACTCCAAAGGAAAGAAGCAAATCTCACTAAACTCCTCGCTGCGATAACAAAACCTAGACTTTCCATGCCAATCTGCATAACAAAAAAAACTTGCAGGGAAAGATGTTAGAAGCCTCACAAAACACTCACTCAATATGACTGTATCACTCAGCACTCCAAAGAAGAGAAAGAAGCTAAACTCACAGTCATCCAAGCAAAGCTGCCAAGCTGTAGCAAACAAGAAGCAATTAATAATTAACATTAGTTGAAAAAATATCCATCCCCAGGCTCCACTCGCCCTGGATCTCCATATTGTTCTGAGAAACAAACACTCTCCTGAGGGTGGAAAGCCTCTCTCTCACCATCTCAAAAATATCCTTCAGGACTCTCTCCCAGCCCTTCTTTGTACCTTGGAATTTTCTCAGATTACGTTCTCTCCATATATAATAAACCGAGACAGAAAACGCCAATCTCTTGACGTTAGCACTCAAAGTTTTACCGATCACTTTAGTGACAAAAGCATCTTCCCACGTCATCCAAGAATACGCAAACCAACTAACCCCACACTTGGCTAAAACCCTAGACCAAATAAATTGAACAAAGGGACAATAAAAAAGAGATGATCATGGGTCTCCAAAGCCCCAAAGCATAAACAACAGCTAACATCACACTGAAAACCAAACATTCTAAGCCTATCACCCGTGCTAAGGCGACCTCTAATGCAACCCAGAGAATAAAACTGACGCGAGGAATGTGGTGTTTGAACCAAACCAGTTTACACCAAGACGGTGCAGGTTTATGAACTCTAATCTTCTCCCAAAGGGACCTAATGGAGAATTTATTACCGTTGAGGGACCACTTGATTCTATCACACCGGGATTTATTCGAAAGAAAACTAACCTCCCTACGCATCTCCAAAAGATCCAGGGTCACAGCAGAGGGCCATCTCCAGCATATACCATCCACAATTTGATCCAGGGTGTTGAGATTTTTGGCCCTTTTTATCAAAAGATTTGGGTTCATTCCTAAATTTGTCGTTCCCAAATCTCTTTTGTAATTTTTCTTCCTAATTAGGTTTTTTATTTTTTCAGAACTTTTTAAACTTTTTAACAAACATAACCATCATTTCAGGATCAAAATCATCATCAAAATCACTTGCAAACCCTTAAACTGAGGTGAAAGCCAAATTTTTTGAAGTTTTGTGATTTTGAAAATTCAACTCATAAGTTTACAAGTTTCCAATCAAACTTTCAACTGTAACAGAATTAATGTCTTTGCTTTTTTCTATTGTAATAACTTTTGGTTGAAAACGTCCGGAAAGAAATCTTAAATTTTTTTGAATAATTTTTGAGTTAGGAATCTTTTTGCCAAGATTGAAAGAAGCATTCACAATATCACTTAACTTGACGTAAAAATTATTAAACTTCTCATCATCTTTCATACGTAGGGTTTCAAAACTTGCAGTAAGACGTTGAAGTTTGAAGATTTTCACCATTTGTGTTCCTTCATGAGTGACTTGAAGGATGTCCCACGCTTCTTTAGTCAAATCACATGTGCTAATTTTACAAAATTTCTCATGTGTGACTCTGCTAAAGATAGCGTTCATAGCTTTACTATTCCAACTAGCATTATCAAAATTAGAAAAGTGTTGGTGGTATCCCACCATCGCTCAGTCGGGGCCGTCAACCAGACCCGGTCATTGCTCGTCCTACCCAACAGGGGTATGAATCGAGCAAAGCCGAAAGCATTAATAATGGCCCGGCTGAGAGCAAAGATGGCATCATACCACTTCAACACCTCCCCGGAGGCAGATCCTCCGAAACCTCTGATATAGTGACCAGCCTGTAAAGAAAAGACATTATATCGAGAGCAGATCGAGTGGGCAAAATGCAAAAAAACATCTGAAGGCCAAGCCCTAGGAAACTAGGCACCTTGGCCCTAAGTCCGTGTCTAAGTGACGATCCCCCCGGTTTCTTTTTCGATTCCTAGAAAACTAGGCTCCCTAACCCTAGGTTCGTGATTTCTGCGCATCCTAGTAATCCTAAGCCCTAGCGCGTCAAGCAACCCTTATCATTTTGCGTCAACCATTCTTCTAAAATATATATATATTTCTAAAATTTCTAAGATTTTCTTTAAAAAAATTTCTCAAGGATCTAGGATTTTCTTTAAAAAATTTCCTAAAACTTTTCCGGGACTTTGGAAAAATCTTCTTAATTCTCTAAGATTGCCTATATATATATATATATATTTCCCCCCAGATTTATGTTTTTGTCAAAAATAAAATTCAAAATTTTTTTTATTATCCATTCTCATTGTTTGTTCAAAATCCTAGTGTCCCTACTATTTTAATCTCCATTGCATAGGTACCTAAGATCAAATCACATCATCATCCAACAATCATCATCATCCATTCAAGACATCAAAATAAAATCAACAATCATCATCATATCAAGTCATACGGGGATCCTAGGCATGCGTCTATGTTTGAGATTTAAACATACTATGGTATTAAAATGGTAAGGATAGAGAGCGTACCGAAGGTCGCTGATGAGAAATGTGATGGTCAGGCTCCCGCAGTAATACGTCAACAGCAATGGAATCTGTAGGAGGCTCGTAGCATCTCATCCCACAGGAAACTATGCGATGAGGGACTCGATCATAGGTATGTGGGTCGAAAGGTGCTGGGTGACCCTCTCCAGCGTCTGGATCCAAAAAGTTGGCCATCACAGCCTCACAGCAGCGTCAGCAGCCGTCTGAGCCTCAGCAGCTGCCCGTGCCTCCTCTTTGGCCGCTTGGCGGGAAGCACGCTCTGCCTCGTGCAAAAGAGCGTCCATCGCAGCACTAGGCTGAGTAGCAGTAACACCGCTGACGGGCTGACTAGTAGTCGTATCCCTAAGTGCCCCCATAGCAGAACTCCTGGCAGCAGTAGGACCCTGCCGTGCCCCTAAGTCATCATCTCCCTGGCCTTGGCCCGCCATGAAGAGGAACAGGCAAGAAAGAACGAGAGAGAGAGTGCTTGAAAGCGCAGGAGAGGTTAGAAAGAGAGAGGGTATGCACAAATGAGCTAGTCCGCGCACCTTAAAAGGCTGGGTGCGCCCCTAGAGTTGGCGGCCGCTATGTCTAAAAGTGGCGTCTGCCAGGATTCTCAAAAGTCACATGGCATACGCCATGTTGAAAAGGTTCTAACCCTGTGGCCGCCAGGATCGAAGGGTTTAAAGGCGGCGGCCGCCATGTCAGAAGGGAAAACGGCGCCTGTCAATGGTCACTTCAGTCACTGCAGATATTTTAGGGTTGTTTGGGGCTTTGATGTATATTTTTGTTTATGTGATTATTTAGCAAAAATAATTTTGAAAAATACATAAATAATTTTCTTATTGTGTGTATTATCTTGCATGCATTTTCGAAAAAAATATTTTGTTAGCAAATAATAAATTTCAAACCTTGTTATTTTTCTACCTCATCTTTTTGCAGCTACTCATTCCCGATAAATTCAATTATAAGCCGTAACTCGACTTTAATTATTTTTATCTCGCGCTTCGAATTTGTAAGTTTTAATCGACCTATTAATTTACAATCTTTCTTCCTAATAAATTAAAATTCTCAGTTTCAATCTTGCTCCCGATAAACCTAATTCTAAGTCCCATATTCTTAGATCTTAACCCGACTATTAGTTCGATGTTCGACTCATCGGTCCTCCTCATGACCATAAACTGACTCGTCGGTGCTCCTCACGACCCTAAACTGACTCGTCGGTGAGGACCCTAAACTGACTCGTCGGTCCTCCTCACGACCATAAACAGACTCGTCGGCCATAAACTGACTCGTCGGCCCTCCTCATGACCATAAACTGACCCGTCGGTCCTCCTCACGACCATAAACTGACTCGTCGGTCCTCCTCATGGCCCTAAACTGACTTGTTGGTCCTCCTCACGACCATAAACTGACTCGTCGGTCCTCCTCATGACCCTAAACTGACCTATCAGTCCTCCTCATGACCCTAAACTGACCCGTCGATCCTCCTCACGATCATAAACTGACTCGTCGGTCCTTTCACGACCTAAAACTGATTAATCTCCTTATCGATCTATGTTATGACATTAGAGCCTTCTTGCATTATATCTGCATTACAATGTAAATGTCTGCATCATGTTTTTATTTATTCATGCTAGCATTCGCATCATGTTTCTTATCATTACATCTTTGCATTTTGCCCCATGAACAACGCTCTGGTCTGATCCCTAGCAAAAGGGGTACGTGGGCAGCTCGGTGAAAATTTGAGTGCGACCAACATCATATGAGTGTTTGTATGGCCTAAGATTGACGGCTCGGTCAAATGGATGTTGTCTCTAAATTTTTGAAATAACTTGCATCGTGCGTTGCTATGTAAGTTCTATCAAAGAGGAGCAACTATAGACACCCCAATTTGACCCCGCCTAATCTTAGGCGAATCCGATGATGAAAACAAGTGGAATAGTGCCTCAATACGATCCTCAGGAGGTGATCCAAGCTCGGTATTTGAACTCAGTCATCAAAAACTTTCAAAACCAATGAAATTATACCAAACCATCGATAACTTGTTACCCAAGTATTGTCAGAAGTGGCAACCGTCATGTTCACTGTGGCGGTCGTCAATAGAACCTCTTGGAAACCCTAGCAAAAAGTGGCAGCCGCCAACTACAACATGGCGACGCCAACTCACATTGTGGCGGCCGCCAATAGAACCTTGTGGAACCTTTTTCAACCCAACGGTCGCCAACTTGCATTGTGGCAGCCGCCAACTCCAAATGGCCTGATGTGTCCCAAAACATGGCAACGTCTCATTGGTTGAAGAATTCTATAAATACCGTACCCCGGCGTACGTTTTCAGGACAAATTTTGAGTGGAAGAGACTCTGTCGATATACCGAGCGATCCCGAGCCCCGATATCGAAACCCTGCCAAGATACCAAGTCCCTAATCTCCCATACCTACATTGCTTGGATCACCCCCCGAGGATTGGACAATTGGAGCACATTTCCCGACTTGAGGATTTTCCGGCAATCTAGGTACCTTGCTTGGATCCCCGATCTTTCTAAACTCCACTTCTCTCTATTGGAGCGATCAGATTAATTTCCATTTCAAAGTTTTTCGATTATTGTCAATTTTGTTTAGTATTTGCAATATTAATTATTATTTAATGTAGTTGGGTTATTTCTTTTAAAAGCTTCAGTTATTATTTTCATTTCAATTTTAGTATATTGTTGCATTCCATTAATCCATTAACTTAGTACCAACATTCTCAACGGTTACAACTAATCAATATTGTTAATCGTTATGATTAAGGTACCTACATAAAAATGGTTGTAATCGCCAATATTACACATATTTAATTTTAATATTTTATTTCTTTTCATTTTCTTTCTTTTATGTTAATTCCATATTCTAGCATTTATTTTATTTTTCTTTTAGTTAGCTTAGTTTTACTTTACTAGCATTCTAATTATTTTTCTAGCTTAATTTTTATGTTAGTTTTTATTTAGTAAATAATGTAATTTACTTTCCAAGCACTTACTTTTCTTTACAATGTAGCCTTTTATTTCCTTAGCTTAATATAATTTCTTTAATGTTCCATTTTCATTTCTTTAGTGCTAATATTCTATTTTCTTTTAGCTTAATTTTTTTTTCTAGTTTTTTATTTTCTTCATTAGCATTAATTTTTCCTTGTTAGCACTTTACTTTTTTTTCTCTAGTGTAATGTTCTTTTCCTAGCATTTTATTTTTTTTTCATTTATTTAATGTTTAGTATTTAATTTTTTCGTTTAGTCTAAACTTCATTTCAATAGCATTTTATTTTCTTGTACTAAGTATTTTATTTTATTTTCTTGTATTAGCAGTTCTATTTTTTTTAGTTTTTCTTTCATTAATGTAATTTTATTTTTTATTATTATTAGTTTTAGTTTCTTCATAAAATTATATTTAGCATTTCTTTTTTCCTAGTATTAGTACTTATAAAATTACATTTTCATTTTTCTTTTATAGCTTTATTTTCTTTTATTCTCCTTCTTCTCTATTTTCATCAAACTAAAAAAATCACAAAAAAGCTTTTAAACTAATTTTCATCTTTAAGTAGTTCATAATTTTCTCTCTTAAAAATACTCTATTATTCTTTTCTTTTCTTTTCTTTTCTTTTCTTTTATTCTCTTTTAAATGTTAATAGTTAAATCTTCTTAACTTCTCTCTCATAATATTTTTCTTTTCTTCTATTAACAACAAAAAGTACAAAAAATATGAAGATATCTTTTAATATTATTTTATTCTTATTATTTTCATCTTTTATGTAAATATTTAGATTTTTTTTTTAATAGCATTTTCTACTCTTCACATTCTGTCAAATCATTTTCTTTTCTTTTAAATCTTTAAATACTCTTTTATTACAAAATTCTTATTTTAAATTTCTTTGTTAAGTAGACTTTTTTTAATATAACATTTTTTTCTTTTATGCATTTCTTATTTTACATTTCTTATTTCTTTATTAATTCATCACGTTGAGGTTAACCTAATTAATTTTGATAAAACGC
>JAOTRH010071280.1:0-17853 GCA_034768845.1 Heliamphora exappendiculata | reverse complement strand
TTGATATCACAACCACGTAATCCACTTACGTATTTCGTACATAAATAAATAGTTATAAATATGCACATAACCATATAGAACCACATCACGACACCACCCGTTAAACAAATCGACATCCACTCACGGGACAACCCACACGACCACCACTGGCCCAAACACTCCCAACACCACCATCGCAGGCCCACGGCGCTCATCTGCGCCAACACAACCCCAACATCAAACCACGCACCTAATCGTGCACCAACAAGCTGCATCTACCATGCACATCACCTACGAGGGCGACACTCAAACGCACACCTGAGCCCATGACACGACCCCCGAAACCACCCAACCCCAAAAGAAATCCACAAGTATTTATATCATGTAATTTTCATAAATTAATTAATTAAATATCACAGGACACCAATCGAAAACCAAGGAACCAACCCAAAACTACCAAAACACCGCCCAGAGGTTCAGTCGACCGAACACCCTACTGAAAAACCACAAAATGCCAAAACACCCAATCCAGTCAACCGAACCCATCGGTCCAGTCGAACGAACCCAAGATCCACACTTCAGTCGACTGAACCCCTAGGTTCGGTTGACCAAGCAGCGGTGGAAACCGATTCTGAGCTACGGGTTTGTACATCCAAATCCCAATTTGAAACCTCTAAACTCCAAACCCACATTCGAGAACACCCACACGCCTAGGTCTAACACCGAAACCTCAAAAGAAACCCCCGACACCCGATTTCATCCATAAAAATTGCCAAAAATAAGGTTTTAAACCTAAAAACCTAATTTTGAAACAAACGCAAATCTACAGCAATCTACCCGTTAAAAACACACATGTTTACCCATAGCACCCTTATACAGCAGTAGGGTCTAGAATCTTACCTCGGTGAGTTGAAAACTCGACGTCTCGAACCACGTTCAAAATTGAGCTTCACCGGAATTAAAATCTGATCAGATGGCTGCGTAGCCCTCGATACCAAAAGTAAGGATCCGCTGTTGGATCGCTGAAAATCGAGCCCCGAGCCCCCAATAACATAGAGAGAAGGCAGAGAGAAAATAAAAAATTTACTAGAGAAGTTTTTGAAAAATATCTTTCTACAAATATCTAACTCTAGATATTTATAGGCCTCCAAAATATCTTTTTTTTAAATTTTTAAAATTCGCACCACAATGGCACACGGCCCCAAAAACCTACCCTGCATGCATATCTAAGCCCGATCATGCATCAAAAGCATTAAAAACATGCTCGAACAAGGGTTGATATTTATAGAAAAATGGGTCAGGGTCTCACATCGGGAGGGAAAAACCAGATCTGAAATCAAAAATATCCAAAAATATCATTCAAGGTTTGATATTTATAGAAAAATGCCGCATCACACAGGTCAGTCGACTAGACCCCCAATCGAGTCAACTGAAAAACTTTCTAGAAAATCAAAACCTCGCACCGCCTCAAGTTCAGTCAACTGAACCCCACTCATTCGACTGAACTCACCCCTTTAGTCGACTGAAATTCTCACTGGAATTTTCTCAAACTATTTTTTTCTACAGAACAAGTTTTATAGCCTAAACACTTGCTAAAAAACCTTTTTCGAACCCGAACAAGCGTAAAACTCATACGCACATGTTCTATTTTGAAGAAATAAAACCCCAACACACCAAGATCAAAGGTTAACTCAAACTCCGTCAACACTTAAATTATTCTCAAAATAAACTAGGTCAGGGTCTCACAAGCTCACACGGGTATAACAAAGGTTCGAAGGAAGCGAGCCTAATACAACAACGAGGGAGAAACCAACAACCCAGGAGAACCCAAAAGAGAGAGAAACTATCTTAGAGACTTCAAAACAAAACACAAACAAGACCCCGAGAAGAAAACTATGGCGTGAAAACCAAACAAGGTGAAGAATAAAGCCCAGGTAAGAACCAGAAGGCAAAAAGCTAACTTACAGAACCAAAGGATAACAACTAAAACCCGGGCTAAAACTCAAAAAAGAACTAACCTAAGCCAAACAAACAAATCTAACAATACGCAAACAAAACATATAATTAACAAAACACATAATCCTACTAGGGTTAGTAGCACCTAATGGAGGGTTCTAAGTTACTATTTACAAAAGGCAGATTTTGGTCAATCGAATAGGGTACCTTCTGAATAGAATCGGGTATATACCTCTCATTCCTAGAGTGGTGCAGGACATGGTCAAACGGTACGCCCGAACTCTTTTACTCCATCTATGAAAGCTCACAGTTAGTAAGGCTTGCCTGTTTTCTCAACAATCTCCGAAACAGATAAACGATCAGGACATCAGGTTGATTAGGCAGGGGTGTGCGAAGAACAATGCACATACATGCGAGAATGCAAATGAGAAATTCTTATTAAGAACCAATTATATTTTCAAGTCTAGCCCTCTTATTTGATTTTATAAACTAGTTCTGTCACGTCCCAAATTCCGGGCCACGTAAAACACCCATAAACAACCAAACGCAACACCCAGCCCGAGAACATACTCTTAAAATAAACCATATAAGCATTGTTTATAAACGCTAAATGACAACATTGCACTTCTTTAACGCCCAAAAAACATGTCATAAAATACTTGTAAAAAGCTAACAAAAAGGAAGAATACAGTTCTTCCATCTATCCCGCACCTCCTAATCAACCTGCGTGATCGGTACCTAAAGAAAATCAAAATCCCACACCGTGAGGCAAAGCTCAACAAATTCCAAACAACACGTGCAATATAAGCTAAACATACTAGGAAAATGAGGTGCAATTTTTGACTTTCTTTCAAGCCACTAAAATAGTTTGAAATAGTTTTAGATCACGACTCACCAGTGCCAGAAAATAATTTTCACAAGCAACGGGAAAGCGAGGATAAAAACCATGTTTTGACTCTCTCACGGGAGCCCTGAAACGATTCTTGTATTTCGACTCCCGCAGGCCATTAATACAGTTTTTAAGAAAATTAGTCTATCCGTTCCAATGTGCAATACATACAATCCATGAATCTTCTCGAGCTTTCACCAAAGGACCACTGCCCCAACTAATGCATCTTCTTGGACTTTAACCCAAGGACTACCGCAGCCCCAATCGCACACACACCAGCTTTCGCAGCCTACCTCATACACCGGCTTCGCACATGTGCATCATCAACCAAGATTTACATCTATTGGATCACAGATTCATCTAATTCATTTCATACACATATGCAAACCTAAACTAGGATTTAAAGCATATAACCATGTATCAATACAACGTTCCACAAATCACGTCACAAGCCTATAAAACTCTAGATTTTAAAGCATAAATCATGTTACATATAACGATATCACCTTATGTAATGCACTTACATATTCTGTACATAAATAAATAGTTATAAATGCACATAGCCATGTATAACAGTACATCACGATGCCACCCGCCGAAACAAACCGACACCTACTCACAGAGCCAACCAAGCCTAACCCGAAGGCCAACACCAAACCCCTCAAACCACGAGGTTACAAACACCGCCTTTCTCCTCAAAAGGATCAAGAGCTCAAACACACTTCATACCCAACCACGACGCACACAACCGTGCCACAACACCTAAAACTAACCACGCACATCACACCCGAGGACGGCATCACACAAACACCCGAGGTCACCACATGACCCCCGAAACCAGAACGTCGTTAACCAAACCCCAAAAGTGACCGAAAGGTATTTGAATCAACTAATTCCCATAAATTAATCAATTGAATACCAAAGAACATCAATTGAAAACCAAAACCCGACCACCGAACCACTAACAAACAGCCCAAAGTTCAGTCGACTGGACCTAACCCCCAGTCGACTAAAAAATCCACTAAAAACCCACCAAAACGCCTCAACGCACGGTTCAATCGATTGACCCCATGAGTTCAGTCGATTAAACCCCAAGAACTATGATCCAATCGACTGAACTCATGGGTCTAGTCGACTGAACAAGCCCAGAAACTATTTTTGGCTACGGGTTCAACCTTGAAACCCCAAATCGAAGTCTTCAAACACCGATTCAACATCGTCAAACATACACATGCCTAGGCCTAACACCAAGACCACCACAGAAACACCCGGCACCCAATTCCATCCATGAAATCGTCAAAAATAGGTTTTGAGCCCAAAATCCAACCTTGAAACAAACGCGTATCTACAACAATCTACCCGTTAAAAACACCCACATTTACCCATAGCACCCTTATACAGTAGTAGGGTCTAGAATCCTACCTCGATGAGTTTAAAACTCGGCGTCTCAAACCACGTGCAAAACGAGCTTCGTCGAAATCAAAATTTGACCAGATGGTTGCGTAACCCACCATGCCAAAAGTAAGGATCTGTTGTTGGATCATTGCAAATCGAACCCCGGGACCCCAAGAACTTAGAGAGAAGGCAGAGAGAATATGGAAAAAACTTAGGAGTTAAATTTTGAAAATATATTTTGAAAATATCTAACTCCTGATATTTATAAGCCTCCAAAAAAAAAATTTGAAATTTTCAAATTCGCGCTGTAACACCCCACGGCCCCCCGAACTTTCCCCACAAGCATCTCTACCCTCAAACATGCATCAAAAGCATATAAAATTTGCTGCAACGAAAACACATAACGCGCGTCAAAAAATGCCAAAAAAAACGGGTCAGGGTCTCACAAGTTCCCCAACAGAGTCGCTAGAAAATACTGTAGTGTTGAGATTTTAGGATTATTGGTAGTTCAAAAATATGGAGTTCAAAAGATGTTTAGAAAAATATTTTAAAACCTTGAAAGAAAAATTTTGAAAAATTCTTTTTTGTTAAAAATAGAATCGCCACTTGATTTTTTTAAAAAAAATTAAGAAAAATAAAAATGACTACTGATCTTTAAAATATTTAACCAGAGAAAAAGAATTTGGGGGATAAGGTACGAATCAGAAAATGTGTTAAGCACCCCGTTTGTCCAATTGTAAAGTTGGCATCTACTAATCATTATTGGTTTTTAATATGATTTCTTAAATGCATACAAATAAAAAAAAGTTGAGGCAGAGATGGCGCATCCAAAATTAAATATGAAAAATGCATAACATACGTATATAGAATGCCAAATAAAAAAATAAAGTAAAGAAAATCTTATGTCCTACGACATGCAATTTCTAACTATAGGATATATAGAGTACACCCGCATACAATTTATTAAAATAACGTAAACTAGCATGATTTAAATAAAAGAATAAAAATATGCTAAAAATTGTTGAAATTATCTAAGCATGAATTATAACAAAATAAGCCAAACTATTCTAAACACAATTTTAAAGAAAGTAACTAAAACATGCATATTATTAAAACAAACTAGGTTATGATTAATATGATGAATTTTTAATAAAAGAAATAAGAAATACATACAAGAAAAATCATACATTAAAAAAAAGTTTACTAACAAAAAAATTAAAAATAAGGGTGTTATGACAAAAAGAGAGCTTAAAGATTTAAAGAAAAAGAAAATAAGGAAAAAAATTTACAAAAAGAGAATCATGCTAAAAAAATGTTAGAAAATGCTTATTTAAACTACTAAAAAAAACTAACTATTCATATTTTATATTTTAAAAGAAACAAAAAAAAATAAAAGAAAAAGAAAACAAGAGAGTATTAAACTACTATAAAAACAAAAAATTATATTAACATAAAAGAAATGGAAACAAGCTTAAGAGACTTTTATGAATTTTGAGTTTAATAAAAAAAAAAAAAGTAATGCTATCATTAGAAGAAAAAGAAAAGGACAAACGGAAAGAAAAATAAAGCTATTAATAAAAAAATTAAAAAAAATGTTAGAAAAAAATTACACTAATATTAAAAGAACAAAGGATAAAAAGAAAATAAATGCTACCAAAGGAACATTAAATTAAAGCTAAAAGAAAAGTAAAGAAAAAAAAATGAATACTTGAACATTAAACTAACATCAAAAGAAAAGAAAAAAAAATAAGATAAACTGTAATGCTATTAAAGAAACTAACATAAAAATAAAAGGAATTAAGTACAACTATTTAATTCAAATGTGAATGTAGTATTGAAAACTACATTCACATAAATGTAAGTGCATTTTTATGATAACTAATAATATTAACAAGTTGTAATTGCCAAAACATATTAGTACCAATTAATGAATTAATAAAAAAATAACAATGTGCTAAGTGTGAAATGTGGGTAAATTAAAAAATAAGAAATTAATAAAAATAACCAAATTACATGAAACAAATTAAATAATAAATAAGATTAACTATGTAACTGAAAAAAATATGCGAATTGAAATTAAATTTAACCCAGTCACTCAAAAGATGTAGAAAATGGAGCTAGTAGGACTGGGGATCCAAGCAAAGTACTTCGATCGCTAAGGAATCCTCAAGTCGAGGAATGACAATTCGGTCCTCGGGTGATGATCCAAGCTAGGATTTCAGAATTTCGGTATCAGGGGTTCAGCTCTCGGTATTTCGGCAGGATTTCGGCGTCGAGACTCAAAATTGCTCGGTGACTTAGCAGAGCTTCTCTCTCTAAAATTCTATCCGAAAAACGTATCAGGGGTAGAGTATTTATAGAAATCTTCAACCATGAGATGCTGACACGTTCTAGGACACGTCATGATTTTTTGAGTTGGTGGTCGCTACTTCAAGAGAGTTTTCAGAAGCTTCTTATGGCTGTCGCCACTATACAAGTTTGTGGTCGCCAGGTTGGAGTTGGCAGTCGCCGGGTATGGACATGGCGGTCGCCACAAAAAGTGAGTTTTCAAGAGCTTCTATTGGCGGTCGCCAAAATGAACATGACAACCTCAAGATTTCAACATGGAAATTCAGTGGTGATTTCACTGGTTTAAAGATTTTGATCATTTGGTTCAAATATCGAGTTTGGATCATTTTTTGAAGATCATACTGAAGTACCATTTCAAATGATTTCATCATCGGAATCACCTAAGATTATGTGGGATTAAATTAGGGTGCCTACATCGTACATTCACTTAAAAACGCTAATCAACTAATTCAAATCAATCATGACATAAAACTCGGGTCTCACAATAAAAATTACTCAATTCACACTTAACAACTTTTAAGGTTAAATTCGAGTATTAAATTTAAAGGGTCGGGAGGGTGTTGGGGCATTTAGAGTTGAATTCAAGTTGTGATTTTTAAATAGCATTTAGATAAAAATATTTTCTACAATTCTCATGTTTAACACTAAAGTCAAAACTTAAGGCAAATAGGTGAATAAAGCATTCTAAGCAAAAACGATTCAGCACTTTTCTCAAAATTTTACGAAAAACACGCCTCTGTTGGTCATGATTTTGGGGCATCAAATCAAGTCAAAATGAGCCCATTTTTAGATATGTTCTATTTGAACATGTCTCCTACAAGTCTTATGAAGGGTTCTATGGGTAGTTGTTTGAGACAAGTTGATGATATAAGCTATTTCGTAAAATAGGTTCTGTCAGCTGCCAAACCCTCAGTAGAACCGGTTTTGGACAGAGAGTTTGAAACGGGTTTGAGGGACTTTCCCAAGTTATTTAGGTCTGATTTTTGGTTATATAATATTTAAATATGTTATTTACAATATTCATGTAGACCACGTTTAGAGTATGTTACTAAAAATAGGAGTTTTTAACTATACAAAAATATGTGACATAAGTGTTCTTTAATAGCATAACTACAACATAGAGTTTTGAAAAGGGTTTTGACCTATCAAATCTCAATATTTTGGACTCATATTTTGTGGTTAGTTATATACACATACGATCTACAACTTTTATGTTTTGGTCAAAACTTGGATCTCATTGTAAACTAGGGGTTTTAGGTCGGTATTATTGATTGATATGAAAACGACACACTTTGGTAGAATTACAATATCTCGAATTCTACTCACTTGAATGAGTTGAAACCAACTTGAGATGAACGATAACACAAAAATCTAAACCTTGACATAAAAAACATATTTAGATCAATTTTTTCACGTTGAGTTATAGAGTTCCAAAGATCATGGCAGAAACATTAAGATACTCAAAAATTAGGTCGTTATATGTTCAAGTCTCCTACTTATGATATGTCAAGATTTTGTCCTATTTCTTTACATGCTTGTATTTTAGACATAAATATCAAGATTTTAGATTACTTTTAAGTCATGAAACTGAAAAATAACAACACACAACCACAACTCATATCATTCAAAAACATAATAGCTCCTAGTTTATTACTACGCCGCCTTTTTGATTTGTTTTTTATTCTCGATTTTTGAAGTGTTTCAAGAGATTAGTTAAAGAATATTTTAGGTGATATTAGATATAAGATTTAGAGATTTTATTTACTTGTTTGGAGGCTCAAAGGGTGGTAGGATGGAAGAACTTAGTTTTAGAGAACATTCCTTAATTTCTTAGCACCTTTCATCTTTCTTTTTCCTTCAAACTTTGAAGATTTCTTCAAGAACACTCAAAACCCACCTCTCTCCCTCACTTGGCCAAAACTTTTAAGAGGAGAGGAGTGGTGTTTGGCTTGGTTTTATAGAAAAAGGTGTGAGGGAACAAAATAATAACTTTTAAGTCATTTTTCTTCATTTCACATGGGTGATGTGACTTGGTGCAATTTTTTAGAGATACATTTCAGATTTTGGCATGTGGGAAGTCAGCTAAGTTTAGTTTGGGAGACAAAAATCTAATCTTACATCAATCTTAGGGTTTATCTCGATTTTTGTGCTATTCTGTGCAAGAAAATGCCTTAAAAATTAATTTGACTTGTTTTTTTGGTGCTTTTTCCTACTAAAACTTACAATTTTAGTAAGCTGGGTTCCCTTTTTGCAGCTCTCATGTTAGATAAGGAGGTTGGGGGGGTTCACGGAGAGTTACCTCCGGTGGTGTGCGAATACCCTGATGTTTTTCCTGATAATTTGTACGAGTTGCTGCCGAACCGTGAGGTGGAGTTTTCTGTTGATCTAGTCCCGGGAGCTGCTCCCAATTCTGTGCCGTCTTATCTCTTTGCACCAGATGAATTCCGTGAACTCAAGGTGCAGTTGCAGGAGTTACTTGATAGGGGGTTTATACGCCTTAGTACTTCACCATGGGGAGCGCCTGCCCTTTTAGCGAAAAAGAAGGATGGGTCCTTGCGTCTGTGTATTGATTATAGGAAGTTAAATCAGGTGATAGTGAAGAACATGTATCCGATGCCGAGGATAGATGACTTATTTGATCAGCTGAGAAGTTTGAGCTGCTTCTCGAAGATAGACTTGAGATCAGGATATCACCAACTGAGGATCAGGGACGAGGACATAGCAAAGATTGCTTTCCATACTCGCTAAGGTCACTACGAGTTTTTGGTTATGCCGTTCGGTTTGACGAACGCGCCTGCTACGTTCATGAGTTTGATGAACCGGATTTTTCATCCTTACTTAGACAGTTTTGTAGTAGTGTTTGTGGATGATATTTTGATATATTCGCCCATTAGAGAGGCACACGAGGATCACTTGCGGATCGTGCTACAGACCTTGGGAGAGCACCGCTTGTACGCGAAGTTCAGGAAGTGCGAGTTTTCGATGTCGAATGTGAGATTTTTGGGACATGTAGTATCTACTGACGGAGTCGTTGTGGATTCGTCAAAGACAGATGCTGTGACCGGTTGGGAGCGACCGAAGAGTGTCTTTGAGATACGCAGCTTTTTGGGTCTAGTCGGCTACTATCGACAATTCATGAAGGACTTTGCAAGACTCGTTGCACCGATGACGCATTTGACTCGGAAGGGAGTTGGGTTTTCTTGGAGTGAGTCCTGTGAGTCAGCTTTCCAGGAGCTGAAGACGAGGTTGACTAGTCCGCTAATATTGATCATTTCAAAGCGAGGCTTGGGGTATACGGTGTACTGTGATGCATCACATGACGGTCTCGGATGTGTTTTGATACAGGAAGGCAAGGTTGTAGCCTATGGTTCCCGACAGTTGAAGATGCTTGAGAGGAACTATCCTACGCATGACTTGGAGTTGGCAGCTGTGGTTTTTTCTTTGAAGACATGGCGTCACTATCTTTACGGTGAGCATTTCGAGGTTTTCTCCTATCACAAGAGCTTGAAATACTTATTTTCGCAGAATGACCTGAACTTACGCCAGCGACGATGGATCGAGCTGCTAGAGGATTATGATTTTTATTTGCAGTATCATCTGGGAAAGGCTAATGTTGTGGCAAACACGCTCAGTAGGAGATCTCACGGATCGTTTGCTTCTGTGGCTATATGTGAGTGGGAGCATGTCACGATGGACTTTTTTTCAGGACTTCCTTGGTCACCTAGGGGACACGATGCCATGTGGGTTGTGGTGGATAGGTTGACAAAGTCTGCACACTTTTTTCCCATTCGAGTGAAGGATTCAATGAAGAGACTGAGTCAGTTGTATGTCAAAGAGATAGTCGGGTTGCATGGAGTGCCAGTGTCTATTGTTTCAAACAGAGACCCACGCTTCACATCACGTTTTTTGACAGAGTCTACAGGAGGCCTTGGGTATGAACTTGACGTTCAGTACTGCTTTTTACCCCCAGACGGATGGGCAGTCAGAAAGGACTATACAGATTCTGGAGGACATGCTGAGAGCTTGTGTCCTTGATTTCAGAGGTTCATGGAAGGATCATCTACCATTGGCAAAGTTTGCATACAACAACTATCGGTCTAGTATTGGGATGGCACCGTATGAGACTTTGTATGGTAAATCGTGTAGATCGCTCGTATGTTGGACAGATGTGGGAGAGACCACAGTTTTGGGACCAGACATGATACGGGTGACGACAGAGAAGGTTACAGTGATTCGCCAGCACTTACTGACAGCACAGAGCCATCAGAAGAGTTATGCAGATCAAATGAGGCGACCTTTAGAGTTTGTAGTGGGAGATCATGTGTTTTTGAAGGTCTTGCCACGTAGAGGTTTGATGAGATTTGGTCGTAGCAGGAAACTATCGTCGCATTTCACTGGACCGTTTGAGATCCTTGACAGGATTGGAGAGGTTGCTTACCGTTTGGCATTGCCACCTCAGTTACCATCAGTGTATTACGTGTTTCACATTTTTATGCTTCGGAGGTACGAGCCTGATCCTTTGCATGTGTTAGATTGGGCTGAGCTGCGGATTGATGAGGATGCCACTTATGAGGAGCGTCTAGTGAGGATTCTTGATACATGGGAGCTTGAGTCTGGGATGCGTTCTAGATACCCTGATCTCTTTACCTCGTGACCTTGTTGTAAATTTTGGGGACAAAATTCCTTAAGGGGGGAGAGTTGTGAGACCCAGAACCTTATCCATTTATGTTATTTATATATTTGATGTGCTTGTTTCAGTATATGAATAGCATTGATGCATGATTTATGCTTTAAAGTTGTAGAATAGCATGTGTAGATGTGTTTTACGCTTTTTAGGGTTTGGTAGAGGCACGTTTGGCATGTGTTTGGACCCAAAAACCTTGGTTAGGTGAGTTGGGATGGTTTTTGGCTTGAGAACTAAGAAGTAAATTCTAATACGCCTCTGCTGAGGAGTTCGGTCGACTGGGGGGTCCAGTTCGGTCGACCGAACTGGTTTTTCTGGGTTCGATTGACTGAACCCTATGGTTCGGTCGACTGAACAGTGAAAATTTCCATTTTCTATAAATGGGCCAGTGGCGGTGTTTTTGAGAAAAACATAACTTCAGACCTATGTTTTTCCTTTTCTCTGCCTTCTCTCTAGCTTTGAGGGCCCGAGGCTTGGTTGTTGTCAATTCTGTTGTGGATCCTTGCTATCGGGGCCGGGGGCTTCACATATATCCTGTCAGATTCACGTTCTGACGCCGTTCAATTTTGAGACGTCGAGCTTTTAGCTCTCCAAGGTAGGATTCTAGACCCTACTGTTATAGAAGGGTGTTTTATGTAATTATACGTGTTTTCACCAGGTAGAAAATACATCAAATGTGATTTTCATGTGTAAACCTTGATTTTTTTGGATAAAAATGAATTTTTATGCCTTTTTCTTGGTTGTATACATGTTTCGGGTGTGTTGACATCCGTGGTTTTCAAAAGGAGGTTTGAAAATTGTGATTTGTGAAATCGGGTGAAAAACGTCTTTTTGGAGGTTTGGAGATAACCCGCGGCGTTCAGTCTCACCTTTTAAACGTTTTGTTAGAAATAGTTTTTAGATCTCCATTTCTGTGGATTGAATCTCTTTTTATACATGTGGTGCATACACTATTTTATGGGTTTTCGTAGTGGAACTACGGTGAATTTTTAAATATTATCCCTAGATGTACCATGACAGTGGGTTTGATTGAGTTGGGCTTCCATTACTTCTCGGTGTAAGTCCAAAAACGTGCACAGCGTAGGTGCTCTGTACCTTCGGATTAGTCCCCGTAAATTGAGTGTATTGGGTGATTTGTACCCTCGGGCTCAGGTCCCATAAATTAAGCAGTAGGTGCTCTGTACCTTCGGCCGTGAAAATCAATAAATTGAGTGGTTGGTGGGTGCTCTAGACCCTCGGGCTCGACCGATAAATTGAGTACGTTGTTGTGATTCCATATAGAGCTTGTCAATACCAAGCCTGTGGTTTCAGGGTAATGGATGAGAATTTATAATTGTTACCTTTGTCTGTAGGGCAGAGTCGGTACATAGGATCTCATTTACATTTGGTCTCCTCAGCTGTGTGACCCGAGTGGATAATACTGTATTTTACTACTTTTTCTTAATTGTGGCATGATATCTGTTAGGATGATATGCATAGTTTGAAGAATGAAAAACGTGAGTTTTATGAGATAAAACCGTTTTGAGGCTCATGGAGGCTTGATGGAAAACTGTTAGTTTTTTATGAAAAAACTTTTTAGGCTCCCGTGGTTGAGCCCATGTGTGTGAGATTACATAGCTTGCTTTACAGTTTTTCTGTCTAAGTTCTATTGGGTTTCGGCTCACGGTGGGGGACTTGCTGAAAAATATTTTCAGGTGATCATGACGAGTTGACCTAGTTGCAGAGGTGATGGAAGACTTACTGTAGTTTTTTTTATTTTGATACATATACTTTCACATGTAATGCCTGTGATGGCGGGTTTGTACGCCTTGAGGCAAAACTATTATTCATGTATGAGATTGCATAATTTACAGTTTTATGAGAGTTGAACTGTGGAAAATTTTTATCCAATGTTATATATTTTAACATTCAACTGTAAAACTTATTTTCATAAATGGGTATTTTGGTGGGCTTTCGCGTGACCTGAATGTCGGGGCGTGACAATCTGTCACTAGTAGTAGGGTCCGAGCATGGTCGTTACACTATCAAGCTTATAAAGATTCTCAAAATAAAAAAAAGTCTTGAAGTAATTGTAATTTTTATGACACTAATTATAATTTTTTTTTGTAAAAGATGCCAAGTTAATTTAGGTTTCATATAAATTAGAAGATATATGACTATTTTAAAAAATTTAGTTTGATTTTTTCAAAATATTTTCAAAATTTAATCTTATTGATTTAATAAAATAATTTCTATAAATTTATATTATCTAATTTTATATATATTTGACCGTGTATAGCACAAAGTTTTTTATTAGTCTATAGTATAGGTATAGATAAATTGCATTACAATAATTATAAGGCTAATTTTACAAAATGTAATAAAAGAAATTATGCGTTATTTGAATTCACACATAAGGATATAAATAGTCAATTATCAAAATTTCAAAAAATAAATAGTCAATCTCGATCCGATAAGTCAGCTAATAATATCTACTTAATTTTTTATAATCATAAATAAAAATAGAAAATAGGATATTTTTAAAATATTTTCAAAAATTATATGTGAAGGTCATTCATTAATATCTTTATAAATATATTTTAAAATCATAAATAAGGTATGGACAATAGCTTATTATTAAATATTTTAGAATGTAAGTATTCAATAAATTAGTGTAAGGATTTTCATATGAAAAAACTTAACTTACTCCCTAAATCATGTAATGGGTTAGCTAATATGATCTTTTATAATTTTTAATTTAAAAATAAAAGGTAACCAATAGGATTGGAGAAAGGGAACTAACCCATAAATCATGGGATGGGATAGTCAAAAGGATTTTTTTTTTCAAAATTAGAAAATAAAATATAACCAATAAAATAATTTCTAAATGTTTATGAAAACAAAATTTTGAAATAAAAATTATTTGAAAATTTGGAGCTTCTACATTCACTATAAAAAAATCTATTTTTTAAAATATAACTTTAGATAATTCCATTATAACTAATCCTATATCCTATTCATTAAATGTTATGGACAGTTGCTATACTTTTTTCTTAATCTTCTTCATAATGTGTGTAGGATCCTTTTGGAATAAATAAATAATAAATAATTATGGAGATATGAAGTGTGCAAAGCAGCCAGAAAATAAAGTACGGAGAGAGTTCAAGTTCGGTGAAAGAGAAGACTAATTGAGTATGGAGTATTGACAGTATGAACAGTGTAACAGGCCCTCAAAAATCTTATCCTATCTGAAAGTACAGTTATCCCTCCTATTTATAACCTCTAAAGGAGTTTTGTTAAGATTAGAATATGACTCCCTAAGAGATATAATTAGATCTAAAAAGGTGATCTCGAGGAATCAAGGGATTCTATCCCAAAAATCAACTAGGTAGTGCTCTACTCCAACTCAACTAGGTTGGCCAACAGGTGCCCCGCGGATATCAGGCTTGCTCGGGACAAGTACCCAACCCACTCGAATCAAATGACTTGAGGGTCACTTGAGTGACTCGAGTGGGGTGGGTCTGTATGGCCTGACAAATCCTTTCCTTAACCATCAAGGCACATGTCTCCCAACGTCCTATATAGGATTGTATTACAATTTGTCTTTGATAGTCTCTGGAACAGTCTTTCGATTCTCAGAGGAATCTACGTTGGTATAGTTTGTCCTATATGTTTAACTTTGTTCAGTCTGTGTTGAGCTATGTAGTCTGTGTTATATCATTGTAATTAGGTAGTTAGAGCTACGTTTACAGTATAGGCTGTCTTCACAACCTGCGTCATGGTAATAATATAGTATGTTCTATTTTCATGGTTTGTGCCGTGGCAATATAGTTATCAGAGCTACTGTCATAGTCTGTGCTATGCTTCACAGTTTGTGTTGTGAAATATCTTCTTTCGTAGTCAGGGCTACACTTTATAGTTTCTACTATGGGATGTTACATGTCTTAATGTAGTAAGTAATGGTACCAATTGCATCTGAGCTACAGGCGACCTCAGTGGCTTGAGTCTTTTACGGGTCGTGCACCTTAAACCATATTAATGAAATCCTGTTACTAGCCTATCTTGGAAGTCGTGTCTTGTGATTATAGTCTCGAGGAGTTAATAATTTGAACATATTAAGTTTGTCTCTTTATCTTCTGAAAATGAACGTAGTCACTTGAGCGACTCAGGGTCGAGTGGCCTGAGCCCGAGTAACTCGACCATCTTTCTCGTCGAATAGTTTGAATGCTAGAACAAAGCGCACCTACTCGAGACCTCGTGACTACTTTCCTTGTGTGCTAAAAATAATTGGGATCCAGGTCACAAATAGTCTGAACCGCTTGGCCCCATTATTTGGGTTCCTCGGATCGGGGTATGGGTTCGAACTTCTGTCTCTTTATTTAAACAGTGTGAGGTCTTCACCTGGTCCTCACTTTTTCTAGAGCTTTCTGCCCTGCCTTACTTTCTTGTTTCTTTTCCTACCCACAAATCCCTCATAATGGCCTCTTGTGCTTCTCGCTCTGCTGCTACTATTAATGTTGGTGAGCATAGGGCCCACCTTGAGGCTCGATCTGTGACTCCTCCATCCGAATGACGTATGATGCCCTTTTGTTATGGTAAAAACAACAAGTTTTGGAGGGCTGTGGACACTTGTGTCCCTGACCCTGCTTCAGTTGCTCATTCCTTGCTCCTTTATCTAGAAGTAGCCCCTAAAGAAGAGGAGATGATCGCCCCATCCTCCATTCCTCGTTTTAAGATTGAGAGGGGCAATTATCTATACTCGTTTCCCTAGTTCAAAACTCCAACATTACACAATCAAAAGATGATAGGTTGTCAAGGTCGAAAACAGCTTGCCCACGGATATCAAGGCGGAGCAGTACAAAAAAGTCCTCTAGAGTGGGAGTCCGTTCACCACATGGGGTAATAAAAGTGTGTGATTCTACGCTCCAGTGACTCACAAGTGCCTCTAGACTAGAGATGCTCCATCACATGAGAAGTGTTCAGGAGAGCATAATTGAGGGTAGAATGCTTACGCGATTTAGAATCTCGTGAAGACTTACCTCATGGATAACGTCCTTAACCCACTCGGGCCAGTCAACAGTAGGACCGAGTGGGTAGACTCACACACTCGGTCCAGACTGCGCACGTGCTTGACTCGCATTGCTAGTTATGGCAGTCATTTTGATGATGTCAGCACTTCCCTTGCTAGTCATCGTTCTTCTACTAAATCCACTTATGCATCGTGGATTCACTATTTCTTCAAGGAGATTCAACCGAAGGGAACAGACGATGATGGTGACAGGGTTGAATTCTCGAAGGAAGGCCACAGGACTAACCTCCATTTGGCGACCTTTATCTCCCTTTTCTTGTCAACTCTTGTCATTCCAGGGAGTCCGCCGGATACTATTTTTCCTCTTATTTTCCCCTTGGCCGTTCAACTGGCTCGAGGGGAGCAGGTTCCATTGGGCCCCCTTTTCCTGGGCACTCTTTAACAGCGACTAGACCTTCTGAGGATCGAAATAAAATGCTCCGTAGGCCGATATGAAATAGTTTTCCACACTGCTACTACTTTTCTCCAGGCGGTATTATATGAACGGTTTCCCAACTTCGCTCCCCGCCCTCTTCTCTTTACTCACACGAGAAACATTCAGGCTACTGACTCTGATGGCAATGTTATCATGGTAGAGATCTCAAGCGACTATCTTTTGATACTCAGGCAGAGGGGTTAAATCTTCACGAAGGACATTTTCTCCTTCTCCAACAAACCCAATGACTTCTCGTTTTGTCGGTACACTTAAGCACCTACCAAAGTGGTCTTCCCTCACTAGTATTTTGATTCCGCGTAACACCTACAGCTCGAGACTGCTTCTTCTGTGGAGAGTTCTCACCTCACTGCCTGATAGAGTGCTACTCCAATTTAGCTTTAATCAGGGAACTCTAGTGCATCATCTTCAGCCCTGTTCGCACGTCGAGAGTTACGGCCCCTTCATGCTCGGCAACTTGGCTACTTATTTTCCACTCCCGATCATTGAGCTTCCATCCCGAGGGAGCATTAGCTGGTGCACCTTGAACTACTCCCAATTTTGGTACCGTAACTTAAATTCTTTCTCTCGCTTCCCCACCATTGAGGCTACGATCGCGATTACTCGTCCATTACTGAAGTCTATTATGGCATGTCACCTACCGAGCAAGAAGCATGACTGAGGTACCCATAGCAGGTTCACCGTAGAGGTAACTGGTGAAGGAGTGTAACGGCCCGATACGTATTTATTGTTACGATTTTATGTCTTCGGTTAAGTGAGAAGAGAAGAACTAAAATTGGGCGTGGGTGCCATAAACTTTTGCTCGTTAACGGTTGACTTAACGGTATGTGAAAGTGAAATTGAGATACCTAGCGGTGAATGATATTGTTATGGCTGTGTTAATGGATAATTAATGGATAATTCAAAATAATAAAATATGAGCAAAGTTAGAGGTTTGAGTCGAATTTTAAGAAATTCGCAAAATCTCAGTTCAGGGATCACCGCTCGAGCGGACTATCGGGAAAGGTTTAGAACATTCTTGAGCCATGGAGATGTTTTGAGGGTTTGTGTATATATGTATATTCAAACCTAAGCTAAACCCACGTGAGACCCATTCTCCT